>WEIS01016367.1:0-68265 GCA_013389965.1 Todus mexicanus
TCTGGCCCCATCCTTTTGCCCCCTGCCCCTCAGATATTGGTAACCATTGATAAGATCAAGGAACATCCAAGCAATGTATGAGACTGTGTTGTCTCCTGAAATCCCCCTTGTTCCTTCCTCCAGCAATATGCCTCTCTCAGGAGGCACAGGCTGTGCCCTACATCCCCTGCGTTCACTGTGATCAGAAATCAAGGCTGACAGAGAACTTGATGTGCTCCTGCCCCCATTTTGCTATGTGCAACTCTTGCTGAGCTGGTAAACGCACTGTAAATAGCTTGTGGTTTTGGGAAGAGGATGGGTATGCCTTTGTGAGCTTACAAAAACCCTGCTTGTGTGGGGACTTAGGGATGGTGACTTCCAAACACTGTTGCAGGAATTTCGGTTAAATACAGTATAAGAGATGGTGATTGCTGGAGACCCCCAAATCTTGGTGACATTGACCAAGTCACAGATACTACTGGGGAGTGCACGTGTGGAAGCAGTCTTGCTTGGGCTCTCTGTTGGTAATGGCTTGGGATGTCTGATGTTCCCAGTTTGGCTGAATAGGAGAGCTTTGTTGCTTGAGAAATTTGTGATGGTGTGGTTTGACTTTCTGCAATGGGGAATTCAGATTACGCTTTCCCAGGGCAAGCTGGAGCCTTTCCAGGATGAACTGCATTGAGCAGACCACCTCTTCTGCTCACGAAAGGCAACATAAGAAATTTGAGAGGAAAGATGATTTTTTAAAACGGGGAAACCCACCCCAGCTAGGGGACTATGAAACGTATAGGTGTTTCTCCACTGAGATCTGAAGGGCAGCGGTAAACCTTGCTCTTTGAGACCTGCTTCACCAAAATGGGTCATAGCAGACATTTCCTATGAAATGTGGACTCTTACTGTGCACTTGAGAGGGGCCAGTGATAGTGGAGCATCACCGCCATATAGGTGTACTTTGTTGGCTGTTGGTGACTAAAGTCATGAGGTTGGTGTCACCTCTTGCTTTTCAGAGCCTTCTGGGACAGAGAGCTATTTCACAAGAGGACTGGAAGAGGAACTTGGTATTTAGCAGGCTGGTGACTCTGCATGTGGATCTGAGGCAGCAAGTCCCTCTGATATTTGTGGATGACTTCACTTGATTCTCCATCCTAAGTGAGGACCAGGCCAGAGGGCTTTTATTCTCCATTCAGAGGAGGCTGCCATCCTCTGTGTGCTGTATCTGTTGTTTCCAAAGCAACGATCTCTTCTACCACAGCAGTGCTCTTGGGCCTTGGGTAGCCAGATGCTTTGGCACCCGGGTAAGGTCCCTGGCGGTGCCAAGCTACTCAAGCTGCTGCTGAAGATACAGTTATCTGCATGTGGTTGAGCACAGGCTGTCTCAGCTAAACCCTGTCTGTTCATTTGATCCCATAGCTGTAGGGTTCTACAGTGGATGAGCTCCTCTGTGATGGCACTTGCCTAATTCCATCACTGGAAGGAACAAAAAAAGTTCTGGCTCTGGTGTCCGCATACTTCTGGTCTGATTAAATTGTTCCAGAGCTTTCTGGTCCAGATAGTTATGTGTGAGGCTTGTGAGCCATCTTTTGGGACAGTTTTTTGGGGGGGAACCATGGGACCCTTTTCCCTTTGTTGTCTCCTGGTCTCCCTCTTCACTTGCAGGGTCATGCAGCTATTACTGGAGAGACAGTTGTGTCCCTTTTGCTCAAAATTAAATACAAAACCTAAAAAGAGAAAATTAATTCTATCTCTGTGCACCACAGGATGAAAACTCTTAGTGGCAAGACCAGAAAGCGTTGTGGGTTTACTGATAATGAGATGCTAATTGGGTTCTAAGGAGGCGTGACTCAGAAGAGCACAGAGGCTAGCTTTAAAGCTTGGGCTTGACTCACTGAAAGGAGCAAAGCAACACAGGGAACTCTGGGAGCCCAGGGCAGTGCAGGAGCCTTTGTGAATGACACAGTGTAGGCTAGCTTCTAGCGAAGTTTGACAAGTTGGGAGATGCTTTTGGAAAACGTGATGGCACTGGTAAGGGAGTGTATGGAGAGCTTGGGAAAGCCTGGTTTTTTTGTAAGGAATGTGTGTTAAAGCAGTGGATGTTCTCTCTTCACGCTGGTGCTGCTGGGAACTTCTTTCCCATGACTTCATATGTACCTGAATTTGTGCGGAATGGTCTCTCTGCCTGTGTTTGGTCTAATTTGAAATACCGCCTACCTTCCCTTTAGAGCTGCTTCATCCAGGATTGTTGTGAGATCAGTTAATACCTGCCAAGTTATCAGGAAAACTATCCCTGTGTTCGTGATCATTTGTGTTAGTTTGCTGAAACAGCTCCAAAAATACCCAAAGAAAAGCTGGTACCCTTTCAGGAAGGTGAAGTGGGAACATGCAAGTGGGAGGAAGGTGAGATCTCAACACCTGTGGGACCTTTCCCCACCTCAATTACATGAACGCTATGTGGTTAGGCTGAAGTTAGCACCTATTTGTTCAAGGATTTTTCTTCTAGGCTATAAAGTTAGTGTTCAGTTAGACCAGCATTTAGACATAGCTGATGATAGAGCTGCAAGATCAGGTGGACATGTAGAAGTCAAGTTGATGCAAGAGGATAACACCCATTGCTGTGGTGTTGCCTCAGACCAGCTTCATCTGATGGTGAAACCAAGCTGCTGCCATACTCTGTATAAATAATCCCTAGCTGGGAGGACAAGCATATTGCAAAACGAGTGGACAAGGGCATGATGGAAGCTCCGTGGCTGGTTACAGAGCTTGAGGACTGCATGGCAGATGTCCCAGCTACCCCACTGTATTAGCACTGCTGTGGGGCCAAAGCTTTCATAATGGTAAAAAACCGGTAAAGATTATTTTATTGGTTATCTGGCAGGCAGAAGATGAGTTGGCAAACCTGGGTAGACCCTAAACTCCTTGGTTTGCTGCTGGGTGGATGTTATTAGCCATAAACCACAAGGGAGGACACCTACAAGTTAATTTGCATCTGGTCTGAGGTCCAGAATGGGATGTTTCCCTACAAGCTGATCTCACTGTCCTGTTCAGAAATGGATGAGAGGGGAACAACTTATCTTCCCAGGCCAGGAGTAGTTTGCTACTCTTGGTAGGGTCTGGGGAAATGTTACTTTTTCTGCCTCTAAACCCATCTGCTCGACTGGACTGAAGTTGGTGTCAGTGATCAGCAAAAAGGCTGCATGTCCCTGGAAGGCACGTGAAGCTCAGCTATTTTAAATAGCCATTGCTCCAAGCAAGTTCAGGAAGTCAGGGAACAGCATATTTAAGTTAACCATGAGCCAGCAACATGCCCTAGTGGCCAAAAAGGCCAATGGTATCTTGGCGTGCATGAAGAAGAGTGTGGCCAGCAGGTCGATGGAGGTTCTCCTACCCCTCTGCTCTGCCTTAGTAAGGCCACATCTCGGGTATTGTGTCCAGTTCTGGGCTCCTCAGTTAAAGAGAGACAAGGAACCACTGGAGGTAGTCCAGTGGAGAGTATGAAGATGCTGAGGGGACTGGAGCATCTGTGACAAGGTAAGGCTGAGAGCCCTGGAGCTGTTTAGCCTACAGAATATTGAGAGGGGATCTGATCAATGCTGATCAAAATCTAAAGGGTGGGCTGAAGAGAACAATGTCAGACACTTTTCAGTGGTGCCCAGCAACAGGACAAGGAGCAACAGGCACAAACTGGAACCCATGAGTTTCCAACTGAACAGGAGGAAAAAATTCTTCCCTGTGAGGGTGGCGGAGCCTGGTCCAGGCTGCCCGGAGAGGTTGTGGAGTCTCCTTCTCTGGAGAGATTCCAAACCTGCCTGGACACTGCAGTCCTGGGCAGCCTGCTCTGGGTGACCCTGCTGGAGCAGGGGGTTTGGACTAGGAGATCTCCAGAGGTCCCTTCCAACCCCTACCATCCTGTGATTCTGTTTGCCTTCTGGCTGACAGTGTGAGTGTAGACATGTCCATCACCCCCGTGGGGTGCGTGCCTGTGTGCAGCTAGCAGAATTGATTTGGCCTTTTACAAATGATAATTCCAGAGGAATATGCTGGTGTCTGACTGCGAGAGAGNGCAATATAGACTAATTAACATGTCAGGATAACCTTGCTTTTGGTAACTGCCTCATCCAAACATTTGAAGGTTTGATCTCTCCTCAAAATTTCGTGTTTGAATGTATGAGCCCTTGCATAGGGGCTAAGCCCTTCCAAAAGAACCAGTGAAAGCTGTTTGTGTGTGGTAATGAAGTTTGGGGTGATTTTGATGTCCGAGATGACTTCAGTAGCATTAATTATCTGTACAGAGCTGTCCGTAGGAGTTTCGTTTATGGACTGGCTTCTTGCTGGGCGTTGGGTTGTGCTCAACAGAGTGCTCCTTGTTATTCTGAAGTGTCTAGGCTTGGATGGCCATGTCCAGGCTTGGATGGCTGTACCATAGCAGTTCAGTTAAACTGGGCCTTTTCCCTGGCAGGTTGGAGGCATTAACACGGGTGATGAATCTGATACAGAGCAGGGATAACAACATGAGTCAAGCTTTGGCAAAGCAAAAAAACGCAAGGCAGAGGGAAAACTATGTATGCATGTATATGTGTGAATATATTCAAATTAGGTGGCTGTGTATATGTATCTTTCTGGAGGTATTAATATTCTAAGGGAATGCATTATGGGCCAACAGTATTCCCCTGTACTGTAGGGAATACTTGCATATGCATACACTCATAATTTTCATTTTTGGTGGGGAAGGTGAGCTGTTTTCCCTTTGAGTCTGTCAAAGGCACCTCTTAGAAAAAAGCTATGGTTGCAAACAGTGATAAACATACCTGTGCAACATTTTAATCTGAGAACTCTGCAGTCTGGATCTTCTCCACCACCCTCTGGCCAATTTTCTTGACTGAGGAGCAAAGCCAGAACACTTGAGAAGGGAGGCAGGATGGTTCCCTTGCATTACACAATGCTTGATCGAAGCTCGTGCCGTGCTGAAGGAAAGTGATAGAGCATTCCACTCACATCTCAGCATACTTTGCCATCCAGCCTGGGGCTGCAGTGCAGTGGGAGGTGCGTTGAGTGAAGTGCTGGGAATAGGTGGGTTTGAGATAGGCTGGCATCCAGCTGCTTGCCCAATTCCCAGTTTGTCAATGAAGTGGTGCAGAGGCACACATTCAGCTCCTGAGACAGCTGGGTGGGAGGAGGAACAGCTCAAGGTGCTTTCCTGTGCAAAAGGTACCCCCATGATAGCCTCAGTGACTCTTTTTACACAATTTCTAGCCTTGCAAAAAATGAACCTTTTAATTAAACTTTCTATAATTAGTCACTGTGGAAGTCCTAACTTGTCTTTAAAAAATGAAAAATTCAAACTATTTCCCACTGCTTTGTCATTGTTGTTTCCTAGTGTAAAAAGTCATAAAATGCTAAAAAAACCCAACCCAAAACCCAGCAACAAAAGAAGGGCTTCTTTTCACTTGCATCAAAATCATCTGAGCAATTAAAACATGAAAATTTACTTAGCTAGTCCTCATTACGGAAAATCACCAGGTTCCCATACAAAAATAAACAGATAGAAGAGAACCCTTCTGGAGAAGTGTGTATATGCCATGGTGCTGAGGTTGTGGAGTAAAACTCCTATGGTTGGGAAGCGTCTTGGCAGCAAACTGCTGTTATCCCAGTGAGCGTCTCTAGTTTGGGGCTGGGGTTGCACTGCCCCGGCTGTGTTGGTTCTGTGGGTGGCAGAGCTGCTTCTTAGGAAGCTGCTTTTTTTTTAAAAAAAAATAAAATTCATCGTTTCTGCAATTTTGGGAACCACAGGACACACAGGGTTGTCACCTCAGTGTTGTCGCACTTATCCATCCCCTCCCCATCTTCTGGTTTTTAAACCGATTTATCACCAGCGTGTGCTAATGCCCCTTTCTGCCTTAGAATGGCTTTAATGTGCTTGATTGGCAGAGAGAGTTAATAAATTGGTTCCTCCTGTCAAACTGTTTCAGTACATTGAAGGCTTTTGAATTAACTGTAACCACTCGAGGGGAAAGGAAAAAAAAAAACAGCTGGAGACAACGTTGTTGGACAACTCAATGAAAACATCTGTTCAATTTGCAGTGGTGGTCGGAAGAGTGAATAAAGCTCCATGCACTCCCCTCTCAAAGATTTATTAATATTGCTCTTTACGTGGGGAGGAAAGATTTCAAACGCCTGACATTTAATGGTTAGTAACTCAATTTTATTCCATTCATCTGCGTGGATTTGTCAAACGCCTGCTCTGTTGAGGTTCTGGCATCATATCGTGTAGGCTGCGATGTGTGCAGTTAGAGTGATTTGGTACCTGGATATGAAGGAACTTCTTCCTTTATTCTTTTTAATTGATTATTATGTTTGAGGTGAGATCGTATCATGCTCATAAGGTCATACCATGTCACGAACAGTGATGTGGCTTTGTTTTTTACTCAGTAGTTAATTTGAAAATAGAAGTGGGGAAAAAAGGTTTTAAAATGTAAAACGTCCAAGGGAGACTGACAGTTCACGGTATGGGGGGAAGCGAGGAGTATTCTCGTGGGCAGAGATTAATGGTTGTTACTAATGATTTTGGGAAGAAATAGATCTGGCAGAAGACTGTAAAATAAGTAATGGCACCGTGGAAAACCTTGACTCCTGAAACACTTTTTCCCATATGACAGCAGTGTCTAATTAAACACATCCTACCAGATAAAACAATATTTCTGTACCAAAGAGCAGTGATGTATAGCTCAGTGTGGTGGGACAGTAAGGCAAGGAAGTGAAGGGACCATGTAGAAAGCACTACCCTCTGTATGCATCTCTCCTACCATCCTCAAAGCTCCTTTCCTAGTGGTGTAAAGGGAAGGGAGTGTGTGTGTGTGTGTAAAAATCTCCCTGGTTTCTGCAAGTTGTTCTTTGTCTTGGAAAAATTGTTGCAGTCCTAGGGATGCTGTCTGCAGTCTCATCAGGTATGGCATGCAGAAAGCACCTCAGCCAGAATCCATTACGCACGTGCTTCAGTGGAGTGGGGGAAATAGTCATAAAATGAGGATGGCAAGGGGGGGGGGAAATTCCAATCTGGTGTCATTATACTGCAGCAGGGTGCTCCTGCATAAAAAATGGCAGGATCCTGCAAGTTTATGCCAACCCTGAGAGCGTGCAAGCCATGTGGACACTGGGACGCTTCGCAGCACTTTTCTGGCAGCTGGCAGGTAGAAAAGGTGTCTCTGAGGAGCAGGGGAGGCTAATGTCTCCCTGGGTTTTAAACCGGGAGTTTAGTTTTTGCATTCCAGGTTGTAAGCTGGATGTGTGGTTTTTATTTTGCTTCATATACTGCTTGTTTCACACCAAGAGGAAGAAGAGAACAGATTCTGGTCCTGTTGCAGAGCAAACTTGCAATGTGCAGAGGGGGAGTGTTTTAAATACAACTTCTGATCTGCAAATTTTCTTTTGTTAGAAATAATCAAATTCTTTCCATTTCACTCAAACATGCCAACTTGTGGAGCAACTCATTAGCTGACTGCATGATTTCACATCTCCCTTTCCAGTCTTGCCTTTTGCTTTATTGTAGCCCTTGGGACAGCATCACTGGTTCTTAGGGCCCTTCCTTCCCCCTGTGCATTGCTTTGGGTTCCTGCTGAGTAAGGGGATGGCAAAAGTGGGCTCTGTTTCCTGCCTTGCTTCTGCTGTGTCTCACCCCCACTCCAGCCCTTGGCACAGAGCCTCATATGTGGAAAAAGAAACCCTGTGGGGGAGTTGTATGGGATACGTGTAGCAGAGTCTTGAATGCCATTAATCTAGCTTGAGACTAATTTTCTTTTGCTTTCAGGACGGCCCTTGACTATATTTTTTTTAACCTTGTCCTTCACGGCTAAATGCAAAATACTGGCTCCCTATGCAAGACTGAAAAAGCACAGCAGTAGCACATGTGTGGTGCAAAATGTCACAGAAACCTGATCTACCTTGCCAGGTGGCTGAGCTGGAGAGGTATAGGGGAGCTCTATGTTTTGCAGGCAACACCGAGGTGGAGAATGCTGGTTTGGCCTGCAGTATAAATAGTGATCAGTGTCTGGGTGCTCTTTACTGGGTTTTCTCCTTAAAAGGGTACAAAGGTAGGATGCCAGGAGAGCATTTTTTTCTCCAGATCTTTCTCCTCTTCTGTGAAGGCCAGGATTTGCTGGTTATGGCTTTGCACTCAGCAGCCTGTGCTCGGCTTTTCTGCCCTTGGCTTCCTAAGCAGTAGCAGCAGTTGTGGGGAGAAAAAGGCTCAGGGTCCACTTGCTGTTTGTAAAGAGCTCATTAGTTCATAACGATAGCCAAAAGTGCCATGCTTGGTGGGCATCCTGCTGTAAAATCACCTGGAATCTGTTGGAGATGCTGCTTTCCAGTAGTGTTTTCCCCCCTAAAACAGAAGCTCACCCCAGGGACCAGGGATAACTGTAGATGGTTCAGTTCTGCTTTGCTTTTTGTGTATGCTTCATCCAGTGGCAACACTGGACAGCATGGTGGGCAGAGACGCAGTTTTCATTTGGATGTTGGTCCCAGAAATAAGGGAATGCTCCCCTGAGAAATCCTTTACTTTGCGTGCAGCTTCCTTTGATCAAGAAACAACATCAGTATTTGGCTGGAGGGTGCTGGCAGGGCTGTGTGAGGTGGCTATGAAAGGGTCAGCTGAGCAAGCAGCTTCACCAGGTGTGGTCTCATCCCTGTTATCTGTTAAACCCGTTGCCTTGTTAAAGTGGAAGTGGCCCCAGGTGGTTGGATAATGACATCTTTAATTGTGTTCTGAATGAGATTAACTTCTTACCTGACAGTTTGACATCTTTATTATTATTAATATGCAAATAATACAGCATGGGTTTTTTTCTATATGTAACTTTGATAACAAATGTTTTCATTTTGTTTAGTGATGTCTCTTCATTTGCTTCAGATTCCCAGGCTCCAAGGACAGTGATCACTGAGGTTGAGGGATGCTGCTCCTATTTATTTCCTCATGAAATGGTTATTTCTATTGCAACACAGCTATTGTAACTTACTTATTTTTGATAGCCAGCAGAGGTAGTGGCAAGCAAGTCCTTCAGTGAGTCTGGAGTTACTCCGGTCAGTGGGAGAGGTGGTGGGATGGGATATGGGAGGCAAAGGACTATGTGTCCCAAAGAAAAGCAATATCCATGGGCAGGGAGGGGTGGCTGGTACTGCTCCAGAGATGGTTATGGCCCTAAAAAATGTGTATAGGTTTGTACCAGTTACCATTGCCTGGCTGAAAGGGAGAAAATTGTTCAAACCACTGTTGCCTTGCAATGGAAAAAGTGCTGGCCATGGGAAAGTCCTGATGTCGGGGAGAGGGCTTGGGGTGCTGCCAGGGATGGGTGCAGGCAGCCGCAGGGCTGTGGGTGCTCTGGCAGGAGCTGGGGCTGTTTCTCTGAGCAGTGGAGAAGAGAGATGGGGAGGGTGGGAGGCAGCTGCAGTCTGTTGACTCCACAAAAAGTAGTTTCTGTGATGTGACTTGCTATTAAACGTGATAACAAGGTCAATAATGCCTTTGCCTGGGAGAGCTTCAGCCAACACTTCTATCAAAACCAATATTCATTTTCACTAATTAGGAGCTGCAGCTAATGAGTGTCACAGCTAATTTACCTCATCCATAACGAGAGAGAGAAGAGGGGGTCAGGCATCTGGGATCAGAGCCTGCAAACCTGCCTCCGCTATGCTCTCTCCCTTTCTTGGCCAAGTGCATGTTTGTCACCTGTGTGGTTTGACGTCTATGGGCACATGGGCATGTGTGTGCTGTCCCCCCCCTCCCCGCGCTTTCCTCAGCGGGCCTGATGCTTTGGGGAGGCAGGGAAGGAGCCTTACAGGGAGATGCACTGTGAAGCAGGTATTGTCTGGTCCAGTCTGAAAGGAACAAGCAGGCGAGTGACTGCTCAGGTGAGGCAGGGATGACTTAGCACCATGGCATGGCCCAGCTGGCAGTGCCGGCAGAGCAGGCTGATGCCAAGGGGGAGGTGGTCAGGAGCCCCGCTGGCTGCTCTGGAGAGGGGGAGGGAGGGTTCTGGAGCTCAGCTCAAAAAGCGAGGGAGAAAAAAGAGCTTGGAGGGATTTGCAAGGCAAATTTTAAGAAAGAAAAGGATGAGTGTTGTCCTGAAGGGAAGTTGTAGTAAAGCCTGTTTGCTCGCAAAGCTCTTAATTTCAAAAGCCTTTGCTGTACGTTTTATCCCTGTTCTTTTTCATATCTTTTATCCAAATTATGACTGCTGTATGCCAGGGTGCACAAGCCAGCCTGGAAAGCACCCTGAGCATGAAATGATGAACCAGTTTGTCCATCTTTTGGCTTGCTTTAAGGAGTCTCTTTCTCTGATAAGGTATTGCTGCGGGTCTTTGGTTTTGTGACAAGCTGGACGAGCATTGCAAATGACAGGCATGTTTCCAGGGACTGAATTTTTTCCCCGGGTAACTTGTGTACTGTGCAGGTTGGCTTCCTGCATAGGTCACAGGCAGGAGTATTCCGCGGACATTGCCAGCAGTACTAATAGAAAGCAAATTTCTGTGTTGGAGTTATCCCTGTTCACCCTGTCGTCTTGATCTGACAGCTCAGGCAAGGTAAGAAAGGGCACATGCACCATTCTGTCCTTCTGAAACAGCTCAGGTTGTATAGACTTGTGCTTTCTAAGCAAACTGGAGACTAAGAATTAGCCACAGAGATTGTTTCAAGCAAGCAAACACTAGAGAAATTTGTGGTCTGCTGTGGTCAGCTTGTTGTCAGGGATGGCCAAAATGGACTGAATAAATGAGATGCTGGTTTCATTCACATTGCCCTGACTATAAATGTCGGATGTCCTTGTCAGAATTGATCCATTCTGCTGGCAAAGGGATGAGCAATATGTGCACCATCAGCCTGTTCTGATGTGTGCTTTGGAGTGGACAGAAGACCTGTTGCCTTGTCTAAGGCAGCTTTGCTAGCAGACATTCTCCTCTTCAGGGTTTCTGAGGCCTTTTGAGGTCTCTGAGGCTTGGAGGTATTTCTGAGGTTTGACTTTTAGGCATTCCCTGAGAAACTTGCACAGGAAAGGGGTGTGCAGAGAAGAGCCTCTCTTGGAAACATGTCACCTGAGTGCATCGATTTTGGGGCATCCCAGGAGATTAAGGAGGGAGCTGCTTATGGACCTAGCTCTGATCCATGTGCACAATAGGCTTTGTGTGTGGCTTCCCACCAAGTTGTTTTTGCTACCAGTCTATATCCAGCTCCCTGGCTAGTGCTGAGTTGAGCCGGTTTATTTGATTTGTTTGAGCCATTGGCCTGTGAAACTGCCACCCAGCCCGTGGTAGCTCCCAGTATGTGTTTAGCCTCTACCTGCTCTAAGGCTCGCTGCACCTGCAAATGGCTGGGCTTCTTGACTTGTTCCTCAGCAGCTCCTCCTGTGTCTGCCGTCAGCCCTGGTGGGGAGGAGAGTGTAACAGCAGAAAGGCTGTAAATGAGGGGGTTTTTATCCATGTCCTCGACATGCTCAGAAATTATAGGATTGGTGCTCCCTTGTTTGTCCCAACAGGGGACAAGGACAACTTCTGGGGAAGCAAGTCGCAAAACCGCTTACAGCTTAAAACACAAACTTTGAGCCTGTAGGTATTTCCATGGCCACCTTTACCTTCTTCGTGGAGGCTTCGATACCACAAACACCTGTTTTCAAAACAAGTTAGAAAGGAGGAAGGGTAACAAACAGAAGAGAACAGGAGGCAGGCCGTTCCTCAGTGGTGCAGTTCTGGTGATAGGATCTGAGTTTCATGGCCAGCTACTTGTGCAAAATAAGTCTTTGTATAGGTCCTTAGTGTGCTTTTTTAGCCTTTGGTACATATGTGCAGCCTGCTCAGAGGTTCATGCAGTCCAGTATTTTCTTGGGCCAGAGCAAATCCAGTGGCTGAGCAGGTCTGAGCTCTGCTTGGGAAGCTGGCAACACCAACTTTTGAAGGGCAGAGAAAATTCCCTGGTAGGATTTTCTTTGGTAAATTTGCTGACCCATGCAGATCAGCTCTAATCTGAGGAACAGTAGTTAGTAGTATATTCTTCTTCCTGTGTTAACCCCAGGACTTTTTTTCCCCTCTTTGAAACCTCCCACCTTTGCCAACCTGGCTGTCCCCAGCATTGGTAGTAGCAGTGATGAAACAACATGTACTGTAGATAATGAACATGGGTCATTGCTCCAATGATTGACCCTGCTTTGAGCAAAGGCCACACTATGATGCCAGCACCAGAGGAATATCTGAGAAATCTTAGAGCAGAAAATCCCGTCTGAGAGATATTACATAGTGTGACTGAATTGTCATTTGATGACAAATATGTGGGATTTGGTTAATGTGCTGAATGAAGTTGTACTTTTAAGGTTTACCCCGATTTCTGTGGCACTTCTTGTCTGTTGGAATTGCAGTACCAGTCATGCTACAAAAATAATAGCGTAGTCCTGACAGTGAAATAGAAGCAAACAGCAGCACCCATGAACTCCTTGATGGTATTTGTGCATAGGAAGATGTAGCCTCATGCATCAAATGTCTTGTGGAAATGGATTCGTGATCCCTGCAAAGGAAGGGTTGGAGGGAGTGGAGGTTGTTTGCAAACTTCTCAGCTTAGCTGAACATGAGCAGATGGGACCTGCTGTGCTGGGTCAGAGGGTGGCCTCTGTGTTTCTCTGTATGTATATGTTCACCCATTCTATCAAGGATGAGGAGTGTGGGGAGGCTCCCAAACCAGGGTGTGCTTTTGCTCCCCGGTTCTCACTGCAGCATAATATGCTTTCCTATCAGGCAGATGGGATCTTTGGGACTGCTTGGGCAGCTCAAGGCTGAGTACATTTGCTGGTGGCTGTCCCCCTCCCTTGCTCTCCTGTGTGCTCTTTGGTGGGGGCCAAGGTGGCTGAGAAAGTTTCTTTGCACTTATTGCCCAAGAAAAGCAACCTTCAGGGAGAGTAGTTCTTGGGGAAATAGCTTCTCCAACCGTGACAGATTTGACTATAAATCTTTGGTATTAATGCCCAGGTTCCCAAGGTCTATCATGCTGCGTGCCGACAAGGCACGTGAGTTGCTCAAAAACAACGTACCGACTCATCAGTCATTTTGGAGGCACGTCAGAAAGCTGTTGCTGCAGGTGGGGAGGTCGAAGGAAGCTTGTGAGCACTTTTGTAGGGGATACACAGGACAGATGGGAGAACATCCTCATCTGGGAGCATGCCTAGGCATGCCAAAATCTGTGAAGGTTGGAATTATGGCATGTGCAAGAGACTGAGTTGAAAAAGAAAGAAGAAGCTTGCCACAAGCTGTTTAAACTGCTTGAAAATATCTGGGATGAGAAGGCTCAAGTCTGGAACCCTGGAAGTCTCATTGCTGTCAAATGGCTGAGACCTCCATGGGATGAAGTCCAGCTGCACAGCGGTCCTGAGCCCCATAGCTGCCTGGGTGGAGGGTTTATCCACCACAATGTCCTCTACACTTTTCAGGATGCAGTCTTTGCATTACACCTCAAATTGCCCCGTGCTCATCAAACGCCCTAGGTACTACTCTGACATGCAGCTGCACACCCTCAAACTGGGCTCGTCTTTGCAAGGGTTGCTGCCAGTTCAACGCCAGCATTCAGCAAGCTGTCACCCGCTGTGGAAGGACAACTCTGATGCAGCCAGTGATGTTATTTTGTGGGGTTTTTGTGACTATCTTAATGAAAAATTCTGAAAGAGGAAAAAAAAAATCTTTTTTTTCCTTATGGAAAGAGACTGGTTTTAAAATAGACTCAGCATGAGTATCTCTTATTGGTACAGGTATTAAGTTAGTTATGAATTTCTTGCACTTTGGGTCCTAAGAAAATCCTTCCCTTATTCCTTTTACATTCACTCTTGGCTAATAAAGTTTATTAGCACTCTTTAATAATGACGGATATGATCTCAGCCCAAATTTGAGGAAGTTTTGAAGGTTAACTAGGCCAGGAAGTTCTTTGATTTCTGCCAAGGACAAGGGCTAGAATAAAGGACAACTGAAAGAGGAGAACAACTTTTTGATTGTTCCTTTGATGGGAAGGTGGAAAAGAGGTGCATTTCTTGATGATGGCAGGAAAATGCTTACAGCCCATAAAGCAGCACTGTATGAGGGTGCCTGTGGCATGGTGGGTTGGTGGAGTGAATATAGTTCGGGTTTATCTTTGAGGTTTTCAGCTGAGTCTCATGCTGTGAAGCTTGCCAGCAGCTGCCAGCTACTGGGACAATGTCCCCAAGGGCTGCAGGATTCCTCATCTTTTCAGGCCTGATGCACAAAGACTCACATCCCCATGAGTTACTTCTGTAGGGCCAAGGGGCCAAAAGGTTGGCTATGGAACCACAGTCTACAAATCATAGTTTCAGGGGGAGAGAATAAGGTGGATTTTCTTCATCCAAGAGATGGTCAAATAGCACAGGAAAGGTTCAGCTCTGGCAAATGTGTGTTTCCATAGCTCGTAGAATCATAGACTGCTTTGGGCTGGGAGAGACCTTTAAAGATCCTTTAGTCCAATCACCCCTGCAGTGAGTGGGGTCATCTGCAACTAGAGCAGACTTCTCGGAGCCGTGTCCAATTTGACCTGGAGTGTTTCCAGGGATGAGATTTCTGCCACCTCTCGGGACACTGCGGGGTGGGGGGGGTGTGCATGTGTGTATCCCCAGAGTGGAACAGGAGGTCAGAAACCCCTCCCTCACCCTGCTGTCCACACTGCTGAGGATGCTGCCCAGGATGCAATTAGCTTCCGGGCTGCAAGCGCACAGTGCCGGCTCATGTCCAGCTTTTTATCCACTGGTTAAAACCTGTAGCGCTGAGTTGTCCAGTCCATGCTTCCATTGCACTATGGGGAGGAAGCCATGCATTGTTTAGACCCTGCTTTTCCTCAGGGGAATGTTGCTCTGAGCAGGTATCACTTCCAGGTGAGGTCCTTGGCCCCTCTGGCACTTGTTTGCAGTGGAGTGCTATTCAGCACAACGCTGGGCAAAGCCCTTCAGGAAAAGGAAGCTGAATTTGCCTGCAGGAACTGGCAGCATAAGCATGGATCACCAAGGGGGCACTTGGGAAGCACGAGAGGTTCGGGGATGCTCTGAAGGGGTTAGTTTTGCATGTGAGTTAGAGGTTGTTGCTGCCAAAGGGGCTGGAAAATTACTCAATGTACATGACGCAGCTGTTGGGGCAAAAGTAGCTGGGACTTGTCTCTGATGTGTACAAGTAGATGCTGAATTCAGTGGTCAATACCCAATTCTCCCTCAATCAGGGCTTCAGGAGAAAGATAAGCCTTGAAAGTCTTTACTTGAAGCAATTGAAAGAAAAAGCCTAAAACTGTGACTTACTGGATCACTTTTCATAGATTTCCACTTTTAGAACAGGCTGTGAAACCTCAGTGATTGCTTGCTTTTTGCCTTCAAACAACCCAGCAGCTGGGATTTAGCATGGCCTTCTGCTTTCAGTTTGGATTTTAATATTTTATTTGTTTTTATGTATGACTAAGGGAAGTTTTTCTGAGCACCAGCTTGTCTGGACATCAGGTGAGGGACAAATAGACTCAGCCACCCCTCGCAGCTCTGACCCACCTTGCAGAAAGAGCTGTATGCAGCCAGGCTGTTGCAGGTCGCTTTTGTCATGAGGAATGTCCCAGGCTGATGTATATCTTACACTGGGGGTCCTACTGGGTTAACTGACACGATGACTTGGATAGAGCTCTTAGGAAGTCTGCTGCTGAACATGGCAGCACCGTTGGGCAAAGGATCAGGAACAGAAGACCTTCCACTTAGTATGTTTTAAAATTGGGTCAGCTGGCTAGTCTTTGGCCGGTCCCTAAAGTGGATGTAACACTGCAGAGAAATGGCAGCTTGTAAAAGTAAGTGGTGGATGAAAACTGAGCACTGCCAACATCTCCAAGACAGGGTCCTGCCTGCTACTGTTTGTCTGTCTCACCCCATGTGGCTTTAGATCTGAAACATGAGGGTCCTACAAGCATTGCTGCTTCACTATGCAACATTTCCTCTCTTCCTTCTAAATGTGGTGACAAAGATCAGGGAAAAACCTGTTTCACTTGTCCAAAACATAAAAATGGGCTTGTTCTTAGGCAGAAAAGACTTACCTAGGGTGTTATGCTACCCCTCACCCTCTGCCAAAGTGCTGCAATCTCCTGAAGGCAGCAAGGGAGACAACTACCTTGGAGCAATGTTGTATAGAAGACTGAAACTGTTCTTGTAGGAGGATTTGTGATTTCAGATGTGTCACATGTACTGTATAGGCTACAATTTGTAGTACACAGGCAAGGAGGAGTCTGAGCTTGTTGTGTGCCCAAGGGATTACATCAGTCTTAGAAATAGCCCTTCACTACTACTTTTCTCTTTCTGTTTTCCCTTGTTGCTGTGATGAAATTCCCACAGCGAGTGTTTCCTGGAGTTTTGAGACAAAACACACCTGGGTAGATAGGATCCTGAATAAGGAGCCCTGTGGATGCTTGCAAGCTGGTGTGGAAGCTATCAAGAGATGATTTCACTGTTGGTTGTTTGGTTTTTTGTTTTGTGGTGTTGTTTTTGTGGGGTTTTTTTGTTTGTTTGTTTTGCATAAAGTCAATTAATTCTAGTTTTCAACCCTGTTCTTGTTCTATTCCTAACAACTTCTGTGCAAATTGGTTTGTGGTTTTGAAGGCAATTCAGGCAGGCTGAGTGCTGTGCACTTGCAGGAGGATGTGTGCAGGTGCTTCCATAGACCCTTGGAAAGCTCTTTGTGGAGGTACATGGCATTCCATCAAGATGCAGAGGTGTTCCCACCTGATCACAGTGGCCGTTTACACTGGTGCAAAGAGACAGTTGCCAAAGCTCAGAGCAACAGTTGTAGGAGCACTTAGCAAGAAATCTTTTGCCTGAAATATGCTTTTAATAAACCGTTCACTGAATATATTCAAATAAATTTCTGCAAATTCAAGTCTGTTTGGAGACAGCTCGCAAATGAGAAGGGCTAAATTAATTGAACGCTTTAGTCACTAGGGATAATGGTCCAGCTGTAACAGACATCTCCAGATGTTTGTTTGCAAAAGTGTAAGCTTTCATAGGAAAAAAGAAAAACACTCGTGGGTATATTAACTCAGAAACAAGTTTAAGGCTGTGTGCTTGTGCGCTCTGCCTTACACTCCCACCAGCAACTGCAGAGCTCTGTTCCAAGGTTTCCTCTTGCAATAAACAGCCTCTTTATTTCTTGCTCATTGTCCTCCTGACCACGTTTAGACATCTGTGACATGCAAAATAAGGTAATGACCCTGCGAAAGCCTCCCAAGCTTCAACAAATATCACCCTTGAAGTGCTGCAGGGTGTACCACATGTTTTAAGTACAGCTGGACTGCTGCTGCTTCCAGTTTGGGCTGTTTCAGCTTGACTTTCTGCTTTTGTTTGGGTGGTTTTGCTGCACAGGACTGTAAATTTGCAGAAAATACTCTGTTGCGTTACGGTTTCTATAGAGTTTGGGTTGTTCAGTCTGGAGAAAAGAAGGTTCTCAGGAAACCTTATTACAGGCTTCCAGTAGCTGAAGGCTGCCTACAAGAAAACTGGGCAGCCACTTTTTACGAGGGCTTGTAGTGATAGGACAGGAGGTAATGGCTTCAAACTGGAAGAGGTGAAATTTAGGTTAGAAATTAGGAAGTGGTTCTTCAGTCTGAGGGTGGTGAGACACTACTGGCACAAGTTGCTCAGAGAAGTTGTGGATGCACCATCACTGTATATGTTCAAGATCAGGTTGGATGGGGCTTTGAGCAACTTGATCTAGTGGGAGATACCCTTGCCCATGGCAGGGGGGTTGGAACTAGATGATCTTTAAGGTTGCTTCCAGGCCAAACCACTTCAGGATTCTAGGAGTTTGCAGGGATGAGTGGAAGAGCTTTGGTGGTTGGAAAGGGGGAATGCTTTTGGTTTAATTTCAACTAAAGACTGGAGCTTTCCCCAACTTCTACCGAAGGAGCTTGGCTTCATCAGTATATTAGAGTCATCAGTCCAGCATACTCCATCAATTTCTCTCGGCTGTATTTTGTTTCTGTTGTTAAACAACCCAAGCTGGTTTTGGAGCTCTGTAGCTGAAGTGTCCCATTACTCATAGGCGAGAGGACAATAGAATGTGGGGCCGCTCTTAAATATCTCTCCACGTCGGCATCATTAATAACCGTAATGCCAGCATCACTTGCTCCTAAATAGCCTCATTTATCAACAAGCAATTTACTGCGGTGCTGTGGCGGGGACGCAGATAAGCCGGTGCCTCATACCCAGGCACCACCTGCCAAGTCTCTCCCCACCTTCTCCTTGGCATTTGAGAGGAGAGGGAAGAGAGAGGAAGGGAGACATGATAGGAAACTGCTGCCCAGAGAAGTGGTAGAGTCCCTGTCCCTGGAGGGATTTCCAAGATGTGGTGCTGAGGGACATGGTTTAGTGGTGACCTGACAGTGCTGGATTCATGGTTTGACTCCATGATCTTAAAGGTCTTTTCCAACCTAAAAAATTCTGTGGTTCTATGAGTTACTAGACCCAAGATGTGGCAGTCATTGACAGCCCCAAGTAGTTGGGTTGTGCTTGGAAGAAGGCAGTTTCAAGGCCAGGACCAATGGACAAAGGGGTTAATGAGTTCCGTGGTTGTATTTCCCTAGGCTGTTACATTTGTGGAGAGTCTTGCAAGCATCTAGTTATTTCTTTTGGTTCCCTTGAAGGTTTTGTTTTCTTTCCAAGGGGTGAGAGGAGCAGGAAATGTAACCTTTCCAAAACTGCCTGCCATGGGCTTCACATTCCTGGCCAACTTCTGTAAGTTTTGCTTTTACTGCAGCTGTATCTTAGAGATCAAAAGGTGCTAACTCAACTCCAGAGAGATAAATCAAGAAGGGATTTCACTACATCTTCATTATAACGAGGCAAAATTCATCACCTAGCACATGTTTTGAAACCTCCAAGAGTTACGGTGACAGTCCAAGGCCAATTTGCTTACAGATCTGAAGTTTGCAGACAAAACTGACCACTGGTACCATTTCATTCTGGCTTTGCGACTTGGATGCACATACCAAGGCACGCTTGTGCTGGAGCACAATCCTCTGTGGTATTTGGGATGAGAGTGACTGTATTTGCTTGTTCTCCTGAACCATTCAGGGAGCAGAGTAGCTGGGTTATAGGCAAGCTGTGGCACTAAAGGTTTTGTATTCCTTGAGAGGCTGAGAGCCTCGGGGATGTTTCAGCTTTTGTAAGGCGCAGACGAGATACAAGACATAAATGAATCCCACTCAGAATTTAAGTTGTGCAAGTAAAATTTGCTGACAGCTTTGTTTGGGTTTTTTTTTGTTGTTGTTTGTTTTTTGGTTTGTTTCTTTTCCCCATTCATATTGATCAACCCCTCAACTTGACAGGATGACTGGTGGACGAAGCAGCTCTCAGGCAGCACTATTTCAGAGGTGGCATTTTACAGTCTGTAACTGGCATTTTGCATCCTGGTTATTGGAGTGCAGCTGCTGTCGTGGTGATGTGGAGTCAATGGAGCTGTTCAGCGCTGATATTCGCATTGCTTTTCCATTTAGCATTGCTGGCATTGTTGCCTGACTGTTCTGGGGGTTTCTTACACCCTACAGGTGTCTTGTAGTCCTGCTTAATGCCAGGATGGTCCTGGAACCTGGTTCATAGGCATTGCAATCTAATGAGCTTTATCTCTGACCTATTAATTGCAGAACAGCTTCTCTTTTCTAATTAACACACAGCTATGTTACCTGGTCTGGGTAAGATGCAAATTACTGCTTGTGTCATCTTACTCATAAATCATTTCTTTACTCCGAGTAGCACATTACCTCATTAACTAGATTTCTGGGGTCCTGCTTTCCCTCTGTTTGCCCAGTGTATTTCTAGAAAGCTTGGTACGGCTGAAGAGAAGCAATAAACTCAGTCTTGATGGGTTAGCTCCAGTCTTCTCTGCCCTCCTAATATGAGATTGCAGTGGGTGTGTACCCTTGTTTTTCCAAGTTGAGAAGAGGTGGCTCCCATCTGAATGATCTCAGCAGAGGTCCTGTTGGTTCATTGCATCCACTAAATAGAAAGTAATCACTGAAACTATGATTTGGTTTCAGTCCTTGCTGTTGTCTCAGCCAGCGGAGCTGGTTGGTACTCTCTGGACATATGGTAGCTCTCAATCTTCCACCTGCTCTGGACCTCCCTTTCTGGGAGTCATGGCAACATCTTGTCAGACATGCTGATACATTTTGGCTTGATTATCCCCTAGACCAGTATTGTCCAATCTTTTCTAGTGAGGGTGCGTGGGTTGCTTCAGCTGGCTACGCACTCTTTGTCCAACTGGCAGATGCATTTGAAAATATGGGTGCTCAGCATCCCTGCTTCCACTTGGTTTTAGCTGGCGAGGCACCTCTCAGTAGTCAATAAGGTAGGCTGCCACAAGTCACCTACTGAAATAGTTTCTTCTGACCTGTGAAGCTCTTTGCCTGGTGTCATGGTTTCTCTGGCACGACCTGGAGTCTCTTACTACCGCTGTTCTTGCCAGCTGGCAGTCAAAACACAAGTTTGCCTGGCTTTGTTTCGACAAATAGTCCTTTGCCCTTCAGCTCCTCAAACAGGGCTAACCCCAGCACTGTAATTCTGATGATGTAGTCTCCGCACCTTATTGTACAACTCATTGGTCAGTTGACATCATTTCTTGTTTCTGGAAGCCCAAGGACTCCGTGCTAACGTCAGTCACTACAGAACGCCCCTAGCCATGTGATTCTGACCACAAGATCCATGTTAACTTAGAGTTCACCCCAACGAAGAGCTTGGAGTGAGTGCTTTGGAGGAGTTTTCCCAAAACCTTACATCTGTGCAAAGTCAATAAAACTCCTGGAAGGTCTCCTTGCTAGGTCCGTGAGGACCCTTATCTGTCCTGAGAGAGGTGGGATGTCCTGCTCCTTGCATGTGCTGGTTCATGTTGATGGGACAGCTGGCAACCATGTCTCTTAAAGAAAATGGGTTGTGACTCATAGAAGGAACATTCAGATTCAGATTTCCTTCGTTCAACCGTTATCATTATGAAATTTATTGGGATGCTGTGTTTTCTGTGGTGCAAATCCTTCTGTGTTTGGCTGTCACTTGCCAGGGCGGGCTACTGGCTTGCTGCAGGGAGGATGGTCGTGGTTGTTGTTGGGAGTGTCCACTATGGAAGTACTTGTGCAGCCCCTGGTGAGGGGGTTGTTGAATTAACTGTGTGTCCCACCTACATGATGTCCATTTTTTCAGAGAAATGTGTCCTTCTAAAAGCTGGCCATCAAAGTAAATGTTAGTACCTCAAAAGGCTGCCTTCGAAAAATGACATTTGGGGACATGGGTGCTGCAGCCTGCATGAGGTGGGAAATTTGTACAGCTGGATGTATGCACATTATGGGCCCTTGTCATAAGGTAGAGAAGTGTAAAGGCAGGCTTAGCGGTGAACACCCCTCCTCAGCATTGAATAGACTCTGTTAAGTATCTCACCAGTGACCAGATGTCTGAGTCACCTCCAATAGTCTCCACCTCCATCTTGGAACTTGCCTAGTGCCCAGGCACTGGTGGGAACCCAGAGTGAAGGTGAAGGTCTCACTATCATTGATGACTTTGGTTTTCTGCCTTTTACTGAGCTGTGATACTCATACAGAGGAGGACTATGTGGTGTTTCCCTCCACTCTGGTACCTGTGGTAGAGTTTCTTTTGATCTTTGAGTGTTTAATTAGTTTTTTAAAAGGAACTCTCTTCTTTTTGCAAGGAGGTGGGAAGGTCAAGAGAAGGCAAGAAGGAACAAAGGAAATATCTCTTCTTCTTTCTGGGCTGTTTCTTATTTAAAAAAATTAATTAGAAAAGGATATTCTGTGGATTTAGGGTTTAAACTTTGTATCAGAAATGTTAATCAAGACGGCATTAACTAGATTTTCCTTGAGTGAGGGAGTGTAGCGGGGTACAGAGTGTTCAAAGTGTTTCAGGGATGGGCACAAGGCAGCCCATGAAGCAGTGCTCATGGAGAAGTTTGGCCTTGCAGAGGGAATGGGTTTGCCTTCACAGGGTGCGGAGCACCCTCCTTCCTGCTCCCTGGAGCTGTTAAAATTGGGGCTTGGATCTCATCTTGTTAGTACTTCTGGGGACTATTCCAGGATCGGTTTTGCCGCATCATCTCTAGGCCAATTTTAAAATCCCTTGGCCTTTTTGCGATTGCTTAACACCTCGGTAGGATTTCACTGCCGGCATGTGTCGGCTAACCGCGTATTTATGTATTCCTCCGCTTTTTTGGTTCATCCTGCCTTCTCCCATCCCTATGCATGTCTCATAAATAATTCTTAGTAGTCATGTAAGGGCAGCTCCATGGAGCAAGGCTGCGTCTAATATTTAGGGGATTTTAACTATCTCCTTCTGCAGCCTCCTGGGCAAAAGGTATTGACAAAGATCTTGGTCTGATTTCCAGTTGTCAGTGCTCAGAAATGAAGGCAATATTCCCGCCATGGTTGAACTGGAAGTGACCTTGCCTGTGTTGTACTCTCTTGCCTATGCTTCTGAGAATTACCCTGACCTTTAGGAAACCTTAGGCTTTGTAATGCACTGCACCAAGTGCTTTCCTGGGCTGATGAGACATCTTGTGCATTCCTGTTTTCAATTTACAGCTCTGCTGTAAAATATCAAATTAATCTGGTGTGATTTCCCCCTTTAATCCCACAATGCTCACTGTTTACTCTTTGGTGTTTATACCCCACCCTGCACTCCCCCTCTTGTATGTATTCTCTAAGTTTACCAAGCACAGACTTTCTACTCTGGAAAGTCTAAATACTTCAATTTCACAATTCCCCACTACTCCTTGGGCTCTATGACCCTTCTCAGACTAAGACTTGAGTAAACCGCCAATTAATTCCCTTTAAAATTAGTTTAATACTAGGTGTCTTGAATGGTTTGGCTCCTCTGCAGGCCTCATCTTTGTAATGAGGCTGCTCTCCTCACTCGTGCTCTGGGCCCTGCTTGGGAACGGGATCGCATTCCAGCTGGAATCGGCTCCTCTCCTTCCCCTGCCTGTTGTGAGGGTGAATAGGGAAGGACAGTTGTCAATAAAAGTGAGTGAGACTTTTTGACAGAGCAGCTTCTGCGAGGGACCTTTTTCTTCTTAGGACACAAACAATGGATAGAGCAGTATTTGCATAAAACTCATTAGAAAAAAGTACAAGTTTCATAAATCTTGTGGAAAATTAATATAGTATCGTTCCGAACATGATGTATTAATTTTAAGATGAAATGAATGGGCCTGTGATCATAGTTGGTAATTATGAGGCTCCCAGGCCGTTTGGAGAGGAAATTACTTTTAAGGGGCTTTTTAAGTGCAGGGACCCTTTTCGCACCAGGAATATCTTAATACGCCCAGACTCCTCCTTTTACAAGTGTTACTTTATTTTACTCTCCTGAGGATTTTGGTTGAGTTGGCTTTTTATTTTTTGTTGGGGTTTTTTTGTCTGTTTGTGGGGGGTTTTTTTAATACAGTTGTATTTACTTCCCTCTTTCACACCGATGCAGGCTATTCCTTCCCAAACAAACAGGAACAAAAGTCCTTTCTGCTTTAGCAACCTCTCCATGTTCTCCCTTGCCCCAGGGATGGGTTGTGGGTTTCATAGTGATCCAGAGGGCAGGAATCACCGGATCCAGGGAGGATCCAGGCAGGCACCTCCTGAACCTGCTGTTGGCTGTTCATCCAGGGATGAGCATTTTTTTAAAATCCCCTTTTTCAAGGCAGGTCTGGAGACACCACAGTGATACTAAGGTTTATTTGTGATTTTGGCAGCCTGACTGGAGAGTTTTTGTTAATAAACCACTGTCTCCAAGCCAAGGAGGTACCAGGAACGAGCAGAAGTTGTGACCTCCAGCCACTGCAAAGATACAGTGCCAGCACAAAAACATAAGTTTGAAACTGGTTTTGGGGAGCTTGCTTGATATCTGTGTTGCTGTAAGACCTCTTTGAAGGTTGTCAGAGGGAAATTGCTCCATCCTAAGTGTGCTAATATAGGTGTTGACCTTAATTGGAAGGATGGCACTTCTCTGCCCACATGCACACTAGCAGCCCAGTGCCTGTGTGCACAACATCTACCAGGAGTGCTCCAGGTATTCTGTTTAATGATAATGTCAAGAAAGTTCAATATAGCATTGATTTTGTGGGGTAATTTTTCCCCCTCTAATTTCTCTTGTCAAGTTAACGGAAGTGTTGAGTAAATAGCAAAGTAAAGCAAAGAAAGCCCTCTGTTAGGGCTGCCCTTGGTGTGGACGCTTGGTCCTTCTTCAACTGCTGCTGCACTCTTCCTTTTGAACAGCTTTAAACACCCTTTTAAACGTCTCTACGAGAGCTGGAGGGAACAAAATGCAGGCCATGCTTCTTTCTGAGGTTTACCACCAGCTGTCAGGTCCGCTTATGGATTCCGTCTCAACGCTGACTTCCCACTTAAAATAACTGAATGCACTAGAGAAATCTCGGGCGCTGTCTCCTGCTCCAGCTTTGAGCATCTCAGGAACTAGGAAAAAACCTCTGCTGTGCCTTTGACTTCCCAGCCTGATAAACTCCCTCAGAAATGGTTTTGACTGCACAGATTTATTTTCCCTCTTCTCTGTCACCTCTGCATTTGACACCTTTCTCTCCCATATGCAATGGGTGATGGCAGTAGTGCACATGGTTGCTGGATCATCTTGTCCTGGGCTTTTTCTGCCCTACTTGGTGAAGACCTCCAGTGTTACTGATGGCAGAAACTGTTCTCATTTACTTATTACAAGACAATTTTCAGAAGGGGCTGGTGTCTCCCTGCCCTTTTTCAATCACTCTGCAGTGAATCGTAGTAATCTCCGCAGTAATCGGAGTGGAGGTAGCCGTGATGGTTGAGGTAAGCTGATGCTTTCCATCAGCACCTGGAAAGAGAAGGATGTAACACTGAGCTCAACTTGAATTGTAGGAGTGGAAACTTTCATGCTGAGTCATTCTGGAAAATTTTGGCTCAAGTGGTTGAGCCCTTTCTGAGAAGGAGGCCAGAGTATTTGTTGAGATTGTGTTTATGGAAATGAACTGTCAGTCACCTGCTTTGGGAAAAAGGCTTGGAGATGGATGAATGGGTTGCTCTTGTACCTGTGGTGTGCTTTGAGGTATCCCTGAATGTATGTAGTGTTGGCCAGGGTTTAATCTCAGCACGCTTGAGTGACATAAGTTTTGCTTTTATCGTTCACCCAAAGTGTGCTCCAGCTGTGAGGAGCAATGTCTTTCTGGCAGTAGCAGTGTGGAGTGTGCGGTGTTTATCCTTTGGAAGCTCAGGTCTTCTACATAAGCTATGGCCATCTGTGGCATGGACAGGGAAAGTACTCCAGGAAGCTGGAATCCAACTGAGAGAAAGGCAGGAGTGAAGATGGAGAGACCCTGGTGCCTGCAAGAGAGTTCCGGAGCCCAAATGTGTTTTGATTGATGTCCTAGATCGCTGCACCATGCCCACACTCGCATGCCCCATTCACATCACGTGGAGTCTCCTGTACATGCTCTGTTCCCAGTGCTGGGAAGGCAATGAAACCTCATCCTAAACACAGAAGCAGCTCCCACTTACTGTGGCTTTCTGCTTATAACTGGATTTTTCTTTATTTTCTGTGGAAAGGAGTCACTGTCCTTTCCTCTCCCTCGCATTGTTCAGAGATTTCTTACCGGCATAGAAATATTGGCATTTCATCTTTTCTTCAAAAAAGGTGTTGGGAAAACATCACTGAAGGGGCTTTTTTCTTTTTTTTTTTTCTTTTTTTNTAGAAATATTGGCATTTCATCTTTTCTTCAAAAAAGGTGTTGGGAAAACATCACTGAAGGGGCTTTTTTCTTTTTTTTTTTCTTTTTTTTTTTTTTCCCCTTCTGAAAGGTGAAAGAGAAAATGAATTACAGGCAAAGAAAAGGGGGCAGGTGACAAATGAGAAGAATAGGGTTTGAATTTCAAGATCAGCTCCATCAAATCCTGACACCAAGCACATCAGAGGCCAGGCTGCTGTGATGAACTGGGCTAACTGGAGATGCCTGTACTGGGACAACTGGGGCAGGAAGACAGGGCTTCCAGCTAGCAGCTAGCATCAGGAGGATTGGTAGGAGAATTGAATGGGATGTGATTGTCCCATCTCCCTTTCAAGGAAGAAAGAGGGAGACAAGGAAATCTGGTGGCAGCTACTTGGGAGCAAAAGCGTGGCAGTGGCCTTCAGTGAGGGGACTCCTTGCTACAGGGTGCAGATGCTAAAATGGTTTTTATGTTAATAAATTTGTGTTGGTTTGAGAAGCTGTATAGCAACTGATGGTTGTCTGTGCCAGCTTGTGATCTTGGTTAAGGATCGCAGGCACTGCTCTTGACATGAGGGCTGTCTCCCTGGTGCCCGGCTCTCCAGCATGCCCAGCACCTCTGATCCATTTGCTGCCGCTACATAGAAATTTCTGGCTTTTATTCTGCAAACTTCCTTGCCTGTGTGCCTGTGGTGTCAGACTCCAGACCACTCCTGGTAACAGTGACAGAAGATGGGGAACCAAGAAGCTGCATTTTGACTGTGCCTACAGGCATGACCCATAGCTTGGGAGGGGTGGGAAATGATGAGCCAAGGAGAAACAGGCACTGGCTTTTAAAAGCAGGGATTAAAATGCATTTAATATTAAGGTGTAGGTGATGCCTGAAGTCTTGAGCCCAAAAACCAGCACAGTCAGCAGAGAGATTCCTATTAACTCGACTTGGATATGGAGCAGACCTTTTGATGGAGCATCGTATTAAGCAACTAATCAGAAAACTGCCCCTTCCACTGGATCCCAGTGCCCTCCATCCCACTCCATTCCTGTGCAGACTGTGTCAGTGTCTTATACTGGCAGCTTCTTCATCCTCTGACTCTTCCCCTGGTTCTGGGGTTTGGAATTTCTGAAACACTTAAAGACTTCTGGGATCCTCACAGAGAGTTTGTCTTTCTTCTTTCTCATCCCACTCTTGAAAGGAAAACCATTTGAGAGGAATTGGGAGGGCACAGCCCCTTTGTCTACTTTCTTCCTTAGCAAAATGGAAGGACAAGAAAAATACTCAGGTTTACAGCTGCAGGCAAGGTGCTGAGACAGGAGTTCCTGTATGAGTGAGGGAAGCATGCTTCATAAAGCAGCCAAACCTAGAAAAACCCCGAATAAAATCCTAACAGGAACAAAATAAGAGGCAACAACAAAAAAGCTCCCAAGGTCAGTCAAAGTTCAAGACTTGGAGAAAGAAGAAAATCTGTGTATGTGCGAGAGATGGAGAAGTAGCTGTGATTGAGAGAAAGGAGGCAAAAGGAGACAAGATAAATTGTGATTATCTGGTGAAATCAAGACACTTAACTGCTCTGTCTGATTCCAGAGGGGAAACAAATGGAGCCTATAACTTTGCACTGCAAAAGGATCATTTATCCCTGTTTCCTCAGCCCTCTCCAGAGCCAGCTTGGTACTTGGGTTTGTAGTGGCTCAAACACCGTTCTCAGACTGGTCTCTGGGACAGTTGGGGCATGTTATTATCTTTGTAAGTCCCCCAAGAGGGTTTCTGACACATGTGGAGCTCCCTGGGCTCTGCACATCCTGAATGGGACCCTCTGCTTTTTGATGGTTTCCCAGCAATACCGGTACCTTTATGTGAAGGTGTTAGTGCTGTTTTTGTAATCCCTTGATGATCCCTGTGTTGCTTCCATGCAGGAGCATGGAGTCCAGATGCAGAGCTGAGTATCATTTTGTTGGATGCTTGTTTTGCTCTGGCTTTCCTCATGGGTGGGACAACAACAGCTTCCCTCTAATCACCCTGGGAAATAGAAAATTTTTTTTTGTTGTCTGGTGAACGGCCCAAGTGGCCAGAAAGGCTACCAGAACCCTGGCTTGGATCAGCACCAGTGTGGCCAGCAGGACTAGGGCAGGGATTGTTCCCCTTGACACTGGGGAGGCCATATCTTGAATATGATTTTCAGTTTTGGACCTCTCACTCCGAGAAGCACATTGAGGGGCTGGAGCATATTCAGAGATGAACAACAAAGCTGGGAAAGGTTCTAGAGTACAAGTCTTTTTAGGAGCAGTCGAGGGATCACGGGGTGCTTAGCCTGGAGAAAAGGACGCTCAGTGAAGACCACCTTGCTCTTGACAACTCCCTGAAAGGAGGCTGGAGCCAGGTGGGGTCAGTTTTTTCTCCCAAGGAACAAGCAACAGGACAAGAAGAAATCGCCTCAAGTTGTGCCAGGGTAAGTTTACGTTGGACGTGAGGAACAATTTCTTCCCTGAAATGGTTTTCAAGCTCTGCAAGAGGCTGCTCAGGGCAGCAGTGGAATCCCAATCCCTGGCAGGATTTCAAAACCCTGTAAATATGGTGCTGAGGGACATGGTTTAGTGGTGACCTGGCAGTGCTGGGTTAATGGTTGGACTCAATGATATGGAAGGTCTTTTTCAACCTAAACGATTCTATCATTCTATGACTATGATACAGGCACTGCAGATGTGTGTTCTTGTTGTGCTATCTAGCTAGTCTGTTCCTCCTCCCTTTCTGCAGTCATTTGAGCAGGGAAAAAGATACAGAAGAGAAGTAAAATTAATTTTTTAACTTTTTTTTGATAAGAAGTCGGTGGAAGGTAGCTCACACTGACTTTTGTCATGGTAGTGGAGGTGGTGAAGGAACACAGTGTGCTTCACTACAGTCCCCTCTCACTGCATCCTGTATGCCTGGTTTACACCACACACCTAAACTTGGCATTCCCCTGGGGTAAATCATGGCAAAATCAGAACAAATGACAAAGTGACTATGGAGCCTCATTTCTTATTTTGGGGATCTGTTTTGCGTGATCTTCTATTTAATTTGTTATTTTGATCTATATTTTATACATGGGGTGGGTTTTTTTCTGTAATGAGTTTGGAGGTGTTCTGAAGTTAAGATGGTGATCGTTGGCTGATGGATTGGTCAGGGAATGGGTAAAAGAGCTTTTAGTTTTTGGTGCTCACTTGTGAAGGTTTGTTTAATATTATATTTTCCTGGGATGTGGCACAGCTTAGACTTTACTGTTCCGAGCAGCCCTATGTCCTAACATAGTTTCTTGTTTCTAACAAACAAAAGGAAAGTTGAGAAGAGTATAAGCTCTGAAAGTTCCTCACTTGCTTCCCTGTCTTCTTTTTAAATCTATCCTTGATGATGGTACTCTGGGACTAGAGAGGAGTCCAGCCTAGCACACTGTTTCACAGGGATCTAACTCTGCACATCTGCAGACTGACAGGAGCAAGAAACATGTGTGGGATGATGCGGTTTGCCCAGAAGTGCCTTGTTCTCTGGGTTACGCTGAATTTAGGAGCTAAGTTCCCTGACAATGGAAGGTAGCTGTAATGCAAAGTGACTGGGAAGAGTTAAATGCTTGTTTTCTGGCTGTTTTCTTTCTTTCTTTCCTTTTTTTTTCTTTTTTTCTTTCAGCACACAAACCATGAATGTGACTATGATTAGAACTGGGTGGGACGTGGTTTTCTTATTCAGCAAGATTTAAAAAAAAAAAAACATTTCCCTTCCACTGTGATGTGATCGGGGCCTTCTGGAGTTTGAAGCATTTGTGGTTCTGGAGGGAATTGCAGATACCCTGTTGATCCAGGGTGTTTGAATGAGATGTAAAGGGAGAAAGTCTGTTTATCCCTTTAAATCTGGCAGAATAGAGAGGTATGACCCTGGCTTTATCTTGTCCTGCTTACTGACTTTCACTGCCACAGGGATGGTGGCAGCCTTGCTTGTTTCCTGGGGCAAAGAAACCTTTGATAAAGATGACTTCAGATGTCCTCTGAAATAAAACCAAGCTAGTAGCTTGTTTCGTAACAAGACTCCGAGGTTTGAGGAAAGTGTAGGGTTGTTTTGTGTCTTTGGTGTTGGATTCACTGAAGAAAGGGGAACATTGCAAATGAACAGGCTGATCACCATGGTTTGGATAAGTACTCATCCAAAGTTAAGGTAGGTAAAGATAAAACAGCCTCGAGTTGTGCCAGAGGTCATCTGGGTTGGACATAAGGAAAAATTCCTTCCCCAAAAGGATTGTGTAAAGTGCTGGAAGACACTGCCCAGGACAGTGGTGGAGTCCCCATTCCTGGAGGGGTTTCAAAACCATGTACATGCAGTGCTGAGGGACATGACTTAGTGGTGACCTGACAGTGTTGGGTTAATGGTTGGGCTCAATGATCTTAAAGGTTCTTTCCAATCTAAATGATTCTATAACTGTTAAGATTCTATGATTCTTGCATTTGGGTATTTGTCCAAAATGTCCTTGATCATGACCCATCACTCGCTTGCACCTGTGTTGATGGAAGGGAATTTTTTTCCAGTGCTTAAATGTAGATGTTCTTTTTAAAACAACTGCTATTCCTTCTTCAAATAGAAATTTGTCAGGGTTGAGCATTGAGTCTTGCTATGCTTTCATGATCCGGAATATTCATATTTAAGTATTACATTCTGTCCTCTTCATGGATGTGCTCGAGATGCCCTGAGTCATCTCACTCTTTTTTTAATCATAAATAAAGTAGTTCAAGCGTTTAAAGCCCTTGTTCATTGTAAAGCATTTTTGCTGGCTCTTTAACGTTTGTGGCTTCCTCTTGCACCTAGTCCTGAAGACAATGTGGGCAGCAGAGCAGCTTGAAGACTTGGCAAAACCAGCTATACAGCCCTAAAGTAGCTTCTCTAAGTACCTAAAGAGCACTGCAGCTTTGCCAGCCAGGGCATAGAATGAACTTCTTGTGGACTTGGATCTCCAAACCTGCTAGAAGGGCTGGTTTCAGGATACTCTCCTCTGCAGCTGTGGTCCACCAGCGTTTTTGGAGCAGGGTCATGAAAACATTTATATTTTTACCAAACAAACCCAAACTACCGAGTACTTAACCTGCCTACTTTTTGTCCTCTTAGTTACTTCATAAAATCATAGAATCATAAAATGGTTTGGGTTGGAGGGGACCTTAAAGATCGCCTAGTTCCAACTCCCCTGCCGTGGGCAAGGACACTTCCCACTAGACCAGGTTGCTCAAGGCTCCGTCCAGCCTGAATTTGAACACATCCAGGGATGGAGCATCCACACCTTCTCTGGGAAACCTGTTCCAGTGTCTCACCACCAAGTCACCCAAGTTTGTACTGACAGAAATTCCACATCACTCTAGGATGTGCCCCTGCGTATGATCAGTGGCCTTAGGACCTGCCAGGTAGCTGGGTCCTCGATTGAATGTGGTTTGCTGATGTCATATGGCATTAAATTTTTCATCAGAGTCACGCAGTGCTAAGTCAAATGCCTTACAGAAGTCTATTATTTCTTTGCAGTTACCTCCTTTATCTGCCAAAATTGTAATTTCATCAAAGAATAAAATCAGGTTTGTTTGACAAGGCCTATTTTCCATAAAATCATGTTGACTGGCGTTAATTATGTTCCTATCGTTTAATTCTTTATTAATGGAATATGGTATCAGCTTTTCCCATTATTTCTAGCATGACTGATGTCAAGTCAACTGGTTGGTAATTGCCCAGGTCGCTCTGCTCACCGAGCTGTGCTGCCACGTTTGGGCTCTGGTCTGCTTGGAGCTTCCCTCCTCTTCCCAGATGGATGAAATTTTGGTGTATGTTCTCCTTGGCCAAGTGATTTAGGATCATGGAGTACGCTTGTACTACCAAAGGCAGCTCATGCAGAGGATGTCCACCTCTATCCTTGAAGCCAGGCAGCCAAGGGAATCTCTCATACTTATCTCCACCCACCAACTTTTTCCCTCCTGTTTTTTCCCTGGTCTTGTTGAGGAGGAGACTGAAAGTGACTGAAGTGACAGGCAGCCAGCCACAGTCAACCTGCCACAGCAGACTTTGAAAGCACTCTGAGGTGTCATGAAGAGGCCAAAAATTATTTGAGGAGGTTCCTATGGCGCTGAAGTGAGGCTGCAAGGGTGGCAGCTGTTGCTTGCTTTTGGAGCGGTAGAAGTTCTCCACATGGCTTCCCAGAGCTGGATATCAGAGAGAGGACACATGGCCTACATGCAGCAACTTTACTGAATCTGGGTTGCCTCTTGTGTGCTGTAGGAAGACACTTTTACAACCACATGCCCATGAGCAAGACCTCTGTTGTTTGGGGTATTCAGGATGTTGCAGAAGATGGTTTCAAACATGATTTGGCAGAACGTAGTGATGGATCTGTTCCAGAACCTTTCATGCTTTTAACCTGGAGATGTTATATATGGCGATGGTGCCTCATGGCAGTGGATAGTAGGGCTGGTATACATTTGCTCAGAAGAGACACTCCACTATCCCCAGTGGCCAAGATAGCCATGTTTCTACTGAACTAATGTGACTTTCCCTTTTGATAAGGGTGAGGGAAGAGAGGAGCTGTGATTCACTTTATCTGTGCTAGAGAGAACAGCAAGACCATGCACAGCTTGACCCTCCTTGCTGCTTTAGGTATTGTAACATCATGGGAAAATAGTCTGGGGACAACTTAAGGGAGGAAGGCAGAAGACCTGCATTCAGAGAATCATATAATCTTTTTGTTTGGAAGAGACCTTTAAGATACAAAGTCCAACCATTAACCCGGCACCGCCAGGCTACCACTAAGCCATGTCCCTCAGCACCACATCTACATGCCTTTGAAATACTTCCAGGGCTGGAGACTTCACCACTGCCCTGGGCATTCTGGACAAGATTTTGACAACCCTTTCAGGGAAGAAACTTTTCCTAATATTCAGCCTGAACCTCCTCTGACACAACCTGAAGCTGTTTCTTGACAAGCTGAACTTTTTCAGGATTTCTTCCTCTCTGTCTCATTTCGCTCATGATTTCTTTCCTCTTTGTGTCTTCCAGGTTCCTCAGTGACTCAGCTACTGGCCCGGGACCTGGACAACGACCCACTCGTCTTCGGTGTGGTTGGGGAGGAGGCCAGCCGGTTCTTTGCAGTGGAGAGTGTGACCGGTGTTGTCTGGCTTAGGCAGCCCTTGGACAGAGAGGTAACACCACTTACTCTTGAGAGCATCCTCTGCTGAAAGAAGGGGAAAAACCATCTCTGCTCAGATAAATGGTGGCTCTTCACCTTCTGTGGCAGCAACGACGCAGCTCCCATGCAGAGTCAGCAATCCAGGGGTGTCCCCATCAGAGTCTGTACCTAACCACCCTGTCGTTGTCCCTAGTTCAGCTGGGACACTGGGAATAAACAGGGTGCTCTGGCTCAATCTGACTTGTTGTTTTTCCTGGATCCCCAAATAATACCTGTGAGTCTGGAGGTAAAGAAAAGAATAAATCAAAATGATCTACCAAAGAGCCAAGATGCTCATACATTCAGGGAAATCCAGAGGCTCCCTCTTCAAACGTAAATTCCAATTAAATCCTTTACTATTTAGAACAATATGTGAAGAGATGTTGAGGTATCCCTGCTTATATCTCATCGTGACTTTTTATCATCTTGTGGATTCAGGCTGCTGGATGCTAAATCTCACAAGATTCTTTCTTCAGAGCTGTTCAACATCCCTATTTTCAATGGTAGCTTTGATGTGCGGAGATGGTATCTCATCCAGGTGCCTGTTTTCTGAAAGCCTTGGCCTTTACTGCATTCCTGGAGCAAGGAGGAAGGAATAACACAGGTGCTTGGACTTGAGCTCAGTCAGACTGCAAAAACATTATACCGCTTGGGCAATGTGCTTAATTTCCCCTGTGCTTCTGTGGCCTGGGTTTAGTGCTTCCTTGGCCAGCGAAAGCGCTGGGAAGATAACACCCGTTAACACCCCTCAGGCGCTGACAGTTGGTGTGGGTTGGAGCCAGACAGATGTGGGGATTTGGAGGAGCGAGGTGGTGGGTGCTGCTTAGGCTGGGGAAGGGCAAACACAGTTTTGCAGTGTTAAGAACAAGGCTCTGGAAAAACAAAGCATTTTCCTTCATTCTGCTCTTCTGTGCCTCCCTGTGCCAACAGCTGCTGGTGTGAATCATAAATCTTCTCTTATTCTTACTGCTTCCCAATACTTATGATACCAGCCTTAAACCAAGTAGGGTGATCAACAGATTTTAGGTGGCTTTTGGTGGAGGATGGGAGGGGAAGTAACTAAGGAGAACTTTCATGCTTGACTGGGTCTAACTGGGACAAGAGTCTGCACCCATCAGCCTTGGGTGCAGTGATACGTGGAAAAAGGTGGAGGCAGATGTGTGCATAGTTGTGGTATAGATAAGGGAAAGGTGTAACTGGCAATTTATGGCAGAAGAAACAGGATGGTGAGGGAGAGAAGGGAACGGAGGTAGACAGCATGCTGGGAGTAGAGAATGCTGGCCTGGAAGCATGGGATCAGAAAGTCAGAGCAGAGAAAGTCATGGGAGAAAAGTGGTGGGGAGACAAAAGCAGAAGAGAACAATTCTTGCACAATAGAGGAGAAAAAGGCACTTGAAAAGGGAGAGGGAGTCATAGTAAGATAAGTGGTTCAGGAAAAGAGAAACTCGAGAAAAAGAGGAAGGAGTGACTGCATAGAGGCAAAGCAAATTTAAAAAGATTTTTTTTGCTCCTACACATATTAGATGGAAAGAAGTTTGTTTTGGTTTTGTTCTTGTTTGTTGTTGGTTTTTTTTTAAAGACAGAGTTCTGGGTCTAAGAAAAGTACATGCTAAAATGAAGAGTGGAGACAAATTAGCATGTGGCAGCTTTCTCTGCTTATTTCATCGAGTTTTTAAAATTGAAATGCTTATCTCCTATTTTTCCTTTCTTCCCTACTGCTTTGTCCTTCACTGTGGCACCAATGGGTAGCGGGGAGACAGGTGTGAAAGACCTGCAGAGGTGAAAGGGTGGTGCAAGGGGGTGGGATGTTAGAAGGAGCAGAGGTTCTCCTCTCCATTGGCATTTGAGCTCCTCCTTCTGCCTTGAAACATGGCCCTGAGGCAGGAGCTGGCAAAGGCTTTCTCAGGTTGAATTCCCCAGTTGTTTGGATGGGGGGGAAGATGTGGAGTGGCAGAGAAGAGGTGCACACTCAGGTGAGCTGTTCCCCAAACCTCTTCTCCAAGATGAACTGCTATCCTGGTGTAAGTAGAGCTCCTGGTGTGGGCACCGGCAGCTGCTGCCTGTCCATGTGCTGATCTTATTAGGAATAAATCAACCAAATCTGCAGCATGAAGAGCCATTTCAAGCTTGCTGTCCAGCCTTTCCTGCACAATACTTTGGAAACCTGAAATTGTTGTGCTCTAGCAGCTCAGACAGGGATGGGGCACTGGGGCTGGGAAGGGATTGATGGGACTGGGGCAACCAAAACACTAGCTGGTCCCCAGGTACCAGATAGATGTAGTGGTCCAAGTCCTGCTGTCCACCCCACGTCACTCCTTGGTAAAACATGAGTGAAACCATCACTGGTGAAAAAGAAAGGTGAGGAAGAAAAGATCTGTCTCCATCCCCCTGCTGTGACATCAAAATAATCTCCCCTGTCCCACTTGTCCCTCACCCCAGTACCAATGACTTCGATATATTGCCATTTAAGAGGAAATTATTAATTTAGCTAAAGTGATAAGGGGCAGAGAGGACCACCCAGGCTTTTTTTGAATGGACTTGTGGGATTTCAGACAGTTCTTACCACAAACTCTGGGCTTACCCTGGTGTTCCCAGCTCTGCGATACACTGAGTGCTGCTGGAAGACAGGTGAATCAGGAAAGAGCAGCAGCGGCAAGATTTAGACATTCTCAGTGAGACAATATTGTGTTATCACCTGTGAAATAAACTAGAGCCCCACTGGTGTTAATATATCTTAACATTTTATACTCAAAGTAGGTGACTGCACTCAAACACTTTTTCTCTTCTTGAAGGTCCAGAAAGTGTTTTGCAACACTTGGGCTAAAAGTCCTAAGCCTGCCATCTACAGATAAACACTACAATATCTTTAATTGTATGCTTTTCTTCTTCCCTTTCAGACCAAGTCAGAATTCACGGTTGAATTTTCTGTCAGTGACAGCGAAGGGGTAAGTGTGACTTTGCATTTTATGGTCTACAGCATGGGCAGAGGACAATGGGGATGATGAGCATGGGTCACCAGAGAACCTTCTGCATCACCCTAAATGGGCCCAGGAGAGTGGGGCTGCCCCAACCATTATTTGCCAAAAACCCAAGTCAGAAAACCCAGCCATAAACTTGCTCCAGGGTTTTAAATCCATGCATAAAGCTGATAACCTGTTGTTATCCTCATGACCATAGGTGATCAAAGGGTCAGTCAACATCCAGGTTGGAGATGTGAATGACAACGCCCCGCGCTTCCACAACCAGCCCTACAGTGTCCGCATCCCAGAGGTAGGGATCGCTGCAGCCTCTCAGTGTAGCTTGGCCTCTGGCTCTTCTCTGGGTGGTCACGTTTGCTATCTGGTTGCCACTGCAGAGTTGCCTTGTTGCATGAGGGTCACCAAAGTACAAGGCAGTCCTCCTGCGCTGGATTCTCTCTGAGGTTTTGAGGAGGATTAGATCTCTGGAATTTATTGATGCCTGAAAATGGGCAGAGCAAAATGACCGTGATTTGGGTGTTGGGGGAAGGCAGATGGAAGAGGAGCTTTGGAACTCAGTCTTTGCGGCCTTGATGATGTTTTTCCTGACATAAGTACAGTTTGAAAACAGCTGTAAATGGGAATCTGTTTCTTTTTTCTCTTCTTTTGAGCCAGGGAGAATGTGCAGCTCTTGTCACAGAGCTGACCTCAGGCAGAAACAAGTACTTATACAAATGCCTGATTTCTGGCAGAGTCCTGCCTAAAAGCTTCTGCCCTTGCTGATGGTTTCCTTTAACAGCTCTGTAGCAGGACTTGTCCCATGATGTCCTAGGAGTAAAGTGGGTAGGAAGGAACCACAAAAGATTATATGGCCCAAGTGCCCAGTAAAGCAGAGAGAATTTTCATGTTAGATCAGGTTGCTCAGGGCTTTATCCAACTAAGTGTTGAATATCTCCAAGGTCCAAGTTTCCACAACCTTCTACCTCTCTCTCATCACGCTGGTCATCTCAAAGTTGATGCCTCTTCATAGCGTCAGGGAGAGCTTCTGCACCTGGAGCTCAACTGGGCAGAAATAGGCCAGGAACTTACAGATCTAATGGGAATTTAGACTTTAAAGACATGGAGTGAAAGGCAAGGTTGCTGGTGCAGGAAGAGAGCGAGGTCAGGGGATTGATAGGGCATTTCATGTCCTTCAGTGGAGGATACCACTCCCTCTTATACCCTGGTGCCAGGGCAGAACCTGTTTTACTCAGAGCATGCCTTGGAGTGTGAATGAGGTCAAGCATTCCTCTCTGCGTGTGAAATCAAGCAGCCTTCGGTAATTGAGAGGCACAAATGATTGTGTTACAACGGTTTATTTAATATGCTGGCTGCCGATGCCCTGCCATGCTGGGCTTTGATCTTTCACTGTCTCTCTGCTGCAAGGATGAGGTTTCTTCATTAAGTTGCTTGTGATGTATGAGCCGGGAGTTTTAGTCTCATCTTTGCGCCAAGTCATCTGAAACCTCCCTTTGAGATGGCACTGGGTCAGAGTAATTTCTTCTCCTCTTTAAAGCATGGACACTGCAGACATGACTTGGCAAAGCCTGCATGAGCTGCTCCCAACTCTTGCCTTTCTGCTTGGACCTCTGGAAGCTGATGGGTGACCATCTTGACCTGCAATTGCTTTTCCTGCTGATGGTCTACTTGCAGAGGCCTTCAAAGCAAAAGCAATGTCAGTAGGACTGAAGGAGAGTAGTCTCCTCTCCCCTGTCCTCAGATTTACCTCTGCTTTTGCTGTTTACAGCACCTAGTACAGAGGATTCCCTTTTATATGTGGAGAGAGAGTGATGGAAAGTGGATTTTTGTGTCTCCCCCAGTACTGTGTTAAGCCCTGGAATTTATATACCTGGAGCAACTGTGACAGATCTCCTCTTGCTCACCACTTCTGGGCAGGTCTAGAGCACAAGTCTTGTGAGAAGCAGTTGAGGTACCTGAGATTATTTAGCCTGGAGAAAAGGAGGCTCAGGGCAGACCTCCTTGCTTTCCACAACTCCCTGAAAGGAGATTGGAACCAAGTGAGGGTTGGTTGTCTTCTCCCAAGCAACAAGTGATAGGAAAGAGGAAATGGCCTCGAGTTACACCAGGGGAGGTTTAGGTTAGACATGAGGAAAAATGTCTTCCCTGAAAGGGTTGTGAAGGCCTGGAAGAGGCTGCCCGGGGCAGTGGTGGAGTCCTCATCCCTGGAGGGATTTCATAGCTGTGTAGATGTGTTGCTGAGGGACATGGTTTAGTGGTGACCTGGCAGTGCTGAGTTAATGGTTGGTCTCAATGATCTTAAACATCTTTTCCAAACAAAGTGGTTCTATGATTCTGCTCTAAGAGCCATAGCGCAAACCTTAAGCCTTCCACATTTCCAATCCTAACCTACATCAAGCCTGGGGGGCAGGGGGAGCAAAGGTCCAGTCCTGGTTGCGAAAACTAAGGCTGGCTGAGGAAAGGGAACTACGGACAAGTGATCTGGAGGAAAAATAAATAACCAAAGAGGCTAAAGCCCAGAGCCTCCCTCTCTCATGTCACACTGCTTTGCACATGAGCCATGTTTCTGCAGGGAGGGATTGCCAGCACCACCTAATTGTTTGGAGTATAGCAAGCATGGAGCTTTCCCCAGAGCACCTGCTCTGCTACTTGGCCTTCAGAGCTGTGCTTGTCTGGAGCTTGGCCTAATCTAATTACAAGGCGTCATGTGCCAGTTTCCAGTTTCTAAGTCAGATCTTTAACCAAGGGCACCAGTCAGAAATAATGAGCCACAAACGTGTTGCTTAGCCAGCATTCTGAAGGCATTTCTGCTCTCCTGCTGATGAGACACCCTTTCCTTGTCAGGCATTATGAGAACAGGGGATTGGGTCCCAGTATCTAGAGAGGACCCTCCTGGGGCTACAGGAGATGTAAGCAGTGAACTTACTCTGTGTGTGCTCACACAGCTCTCAAGGAAGGAGCTGCCTACTTGCTCTGAGACCTTTGCTGGGCTGTAGGTTTTCCTCATTGATTGTCCACAAGTACTCAAAGCTGGAGGAGATGTGGCCTGGAGATGTGCCTTCAGAAGCTGAGGCACCTAGAGCCAGAGCACACCTAGGGTGCAGCTGATGCCAGGCAACCAGTCATGGTAGGGGATGAAAGTGCCCCTGGGTCACCACCATGCTCCAGACAGCTCAGACCAGGGTAAGCAGCAAGGTTGTGGGTAGGAAAACCTATCTCAAAGACCACCCAGCCAAAGCTGAAGGGCCTGTAGCTAATGGATAAACAGAGGCTGGAGCTTGGGTACAGAGAAGAGACAAGCAGAAGTGCTAGTGCAGCTTTGCATAGGCTGGCTGTGTGTGGAATTGGCAGCTAATGAGGGTTTTTCTCTTTTTAATTTTGAGATAAATGGATGTATCGATTTGCAGTTGTCCGAGCTAATGGAGCAGCAACAGAAAGGCTATTTAAACCTCCCTGCTATTGTGTGGCACTAGGAAAGTCAAAAGAAGAGTGTGCATAAATAAATGGAACATGAAGTAAACCGACCTTTAAAAACAATACTGCCTCTAAACACCCGTCCTGACGTTTTACGCAGTCCGCTTTGAGAATGGGGATTTATTTGGGTGTGAGCTGCAGACATGATTCTTCTGTAGCGTGTGGAAGCAGGGAAGAGTTCAACTGTGGGCTCCTCCACATCACAGCAGCTCCAAATACCTAGACCAGGGATCGTTTGTCTATTGGGCTGATGCTGCTGGTCCTCTGTGCTCGTCATGTCTTAATTGTATTGCCAGTACATGCTTGGAATAGGTGAGAGAGGGCCCGCATGTTGGGAGGGAGGACGTTGCTCCAGTGTAATCGTCCGTCCTGTCTAGGCAAGGGCGCCCCGTGATTTGCTTGTCAAAAGGCAACGAGACGATGCAGGCGTGTTCAAGTCTGTAAAGAAGAGGGGAATCCTGCTAGACTTGGCAACTTAATTCACCAAGCTGGGCTCGACAGAGCTCATTAAGTTCTTGTGTATTCATTTCAGGCTAATGTCTGTCATGCTGACTGCTGTTTGATTTGCTATAATAGACTTTTATGGCTTTCCAGTTTGCTAGGACGTGTATGCCTGTGTCTGTACTCTGTGGTGCTGCTGTAGTACATTAGTTAGCTGCTCATGTGCTTGCTACTCTGACCTTCAGGGTTGGTTCTCCTCTCGGATGCATCACTTGCACTTCACCTCTTGCATGCACCCTTTTTTAAACCCTCCTCATCCTTGCCCACCCCCAGGGTGCAATGTTTCTCAAAGTCTCAGGGTTGCTGAGCCCATGGCGGGCTGTTGTGGCGATGCCTCGCTTTCTGACAAGTCCGATCTGCTTTATCTGATCTATTTTTCCATTTGACTGGATCAGTAGGAAATGCAGTCTTGTTGAATTGTCACGCTTCGATGCTTCAATGTGAAGCAAGTGAGTGGAGTCAAGCCCCTGTGTTTATTTTGTGGTACCTGGTGTGGTGTTACGATTGGGGTGGACTGTTCCCACTGGCTGGCTGTTGACTTTTCTGTCCCAGCTTCCAAGCATGAAACCTTTTGAGACATACAGCCCTTCATTTGCCTTTGAAGTGAACAGTCTTTAAGCTTATGCTTAAAAGACGCAGCTCTGCGTCTGCTGCTTCCAGGTGCCACACCATCTATTGGGCCACATTTTGGGTCCTGCAGAGGTTCCTCAAACATCAAGACTGTTGTGTGGTGTGGTAACCAAGTCTATTACCTTCTCATAAAGAGCTGTTTTCCCTCATAACTCCCCAGCATCCTGAGTTTGCTGATCAAGTTCAAACCATCCGCGGCCTTCTCTTGGCCCTGAAGCATCATCAGTCTTCACGTGTTGGCAGAAAGGTCACTTTATTAATAGTTTCTTTGCTGAATGTTTCCTCAGGAGGTTTCCAGGTGAGTTTTCTCTTCTTTGGTGCTCTCCCCACCTCAGTCCTCCTGTTACTCTTAATACACCAAGTGATTTATAAAGTAATAGGTATTATTGGGTTACATCTTCTAGCAAAAAGCTATCCTCTGCCAGGCTCTGGCCTAGAGACTGCCATTTAGCACCCCAGCCATTCAGGAGATGGCAGTTGCACCACGAAAAAGTATCCGTGACTTGACAGGAGCTATTAATTATAACAGAACTCCATTTCCAAAAGGCACCCACTATGTCTACAACCACAACCATCCACCTTGGGAACATGCTCACCTCGTCTGGAGTTCAAGCAAGTGCCAGCAGGACACTGACTGTGGGAAAGGAGTTTTAAAAATAGAAAGAAAAGTTTCTGGGTAGCGCACAGCACCGGCTAGGCAATGATAGTCCAGCTTACAGATGTCGTGTTTCCTGAACTCAGCCCTGATTTACTAATTTATTTTAATTGGGAAGCAGACGAGCACTTGCCATCAACAGCAGTCCCTTCTGCTCAGGGAGTAGCCTTTGGGATTGAACCTTCACAAGCTGCTGGTCACCGTTTCCATCCTTAATATGGTGATGTAGTTGAAACAGTGGCTTTTATGCTGGTTTTTTGTTTGTTTGGTTGGTTTTTTTAAATGTTGCAGAAAGGTGTTTAGGAGGGAGGGGGAGAGAAAGGAGGGGACCATCACTGCCCTGTCCTGTTACACAGCTTGGAACCAGACCATGCAAGATGGTGAGCAGGTGAAGCGTTGCTCAGAGAAAGCCCCAAAAGCCCTGACTGTAATTAAAATTATTATTTTGCTTTAATGGGAATAATGTCAGTAATTGCATCAGTTTCGCTGCCATCCTGCCCAGGAGTCTTCAGGGCCTCATATAATTCTATTGCGATGATTCTGCGACCCGGCGCTGCGCATATGAAGCAGCTGCAATGAGCAGGGGCTCCCAGTTCAGCCACATTACCCATTCCTTTGCGTGCTCCCAGCTATCTTTTGTGGGTTTGGTTCTTCCCCCCTCCACGCCCTTTCGTCTCTGAACGNNNNTTGTTTTTCCCCCCCCCCCCCCCCCCTTTAAATAGAGAACCTTTAAATTGAAGGCGATGATAACAGAGCTGATAAGAAAGATGTTCCTGCCACGTTGCAAAATGGTCTGTAATCATTGCTGGCTGCCTTCCTTCCTCATTCCTTTTTTGTCGTCTTTTTTTTTTTTTTTTTTTTTTTCTTTTTTTCCCCCTTTTTATTTTTNNNNCTTCTCATTTCTTTTTTTTGTGTTTTTTTTTTTTTTTTTTTTTTCCCTTTCTCCCCACTTACTATTCTCTCCCTAACCTTATGTGAATTTTGGGACTGCAGAAATAATTTATGACAAATAACCTATCCACTAAATCCACCCTTCCCCTCTCTCTGCCACCTTTGCACACACAAAAGGTGCAAGTTTCTCCAACTTCTCTACAGAATTTCAGGTGCAATCTTATTTATGATGGTTTTGTGGGGTTTTGTTGTTTGTTTAGGGTTTTTTGTTATTTTATTTTAATAAGAAAAACCCCACAAAACAACTTCCTAGAGCAGCAACAAAAAAAATTACCTAATTATTCAAGTTGTGTCCATTAAACACTGTTGGCCAGAAGCAAGCTGCTTCTCCTCCCTGGATAGGCAAGCATCTCATCTTCCCTCTACCCTGGCATCCCTTTGGCATGGCCAGTGCTGGGACTAAAGGTGATCAATAGGACAAGGAGTGACAGGTTTAAAATAGAGAGGCGGTTTAGACTAGAGAGAAGGAAGACATTTTTTACACTGAGGGTGGTGAGAGCCTGGCCCAGGTTGCCCAGAGTGGTGGTAGAAGCCTCATCTCTGGAACCATTGGAGGTGAGGTTGGCCAGGGCTCTGAGCAACCTGCTCTGGTTGAAGCTGTCCCTGCTTGCTTGTTGCTGGAGGCTTGGACTAGATGGCTTTTAAAGGTCTCTTCCAGCCCAAACCGTTCTATGATTCTATGACCTCTCACCTCCAGTGCTTGTTGAACAAATGGAAGGTGAGGCTTCGACTGATGCTCACCACAGCAAGAGGATTTTGGTTGCACGGGTGTGTGGTGATAATCTGCAGCAGGTGAAACATCTACCAAACTTCCCGAGCATCTTCATTTTTCATCGGGTTTATTGTCATAGGGTTTCAAAGGAAGCCTCCAGCAGCCCTGAGGGGACAGGTGTCTGTCAAAATAGCAGGTTAGATCATCTCCATATCATCTCTCTGGCTTCACAGACCTGATCACCATGCATTTGTTTTGATGTTTCTCCTTTCCAGATTTTTTGATATTATTATTATTATTATTATTGTTTGTGAACCTACCTTTAATTACTTTCCAACTTTGACCATCAAACTCATGGAAGTGGAGACACATTGTGTAGGCTGTGCCTTCCCTTCTTAAGGGCAGGCATACTGTCCATCTATTAAAAACCCATCTCTTAGCTGGATAAGGTGCCTTTTGTGAGGGTTTCATCTGCTCTGTAATCACTAGGTAGAATCTAATATCCCTCAAAGAAATCATTCCTTCTCCCCTCGTTTCTCAATCCCAGCCTGCATGATCCACCAAGATGGGGCTGTTTCTATATTGCTTGGGAAGATTGAATGTTAAAATGTATCTTTACATGGAGAAAATTGCCAAGTGAAGGTTTTGCCAGAGGTGCTGTGGGATGTCCTTTTTCATCAGTAATCGAGAGGCTGGGCGTGTGCCTGTCTCCTGCCTTGCACTCATGTGGAAGAGCAGAAAGAAGGGAAATTAAGAACGTATCAAGTGGATAGGAACTGAGGGATGTGAATAATGCACCAGCCACTGGGCAGGGTTTAGTCTGTGCCATGTGTGTTGGCATGCTGGGTATGTTTGGCTCTGGGGAAAGTTTGTAAATATTCATAAAGATCCCCAGCTTCCACATACAAACAAAATGTAAACAGGCTGGTTAAGTGCAGGGAAGTTCAGGCATTGTCTTGGGCATTCACTCTCGTTTTCAAATGCTGGTGGTTCCTTCAGGCAAGAGCCTGAGTTTGGAAGCACACCAGACAGCAGCTGCCACCTTCTCCCTGCTCTTTTCCATCAGCACTGAAGAAAGACACTTAAACACAACAGGCTGCAGTGCACTGAGCAAAACGCAGCATTTGCACAGTCCATGCAGGAGATGTCTTCAGGATTCGTGGAGAAACTTAACAGGGAGTGAGGTGCTTATGAAATGGTCATGTTACATCTGTACAAAACATGGAGGATTTCACAGGCTGCCCAGGGAAGTGGTAGAGTCCACATCCCTGGAGGGATTTAAAAGATGTGTAGATGTGGTGCTGAGGGACTTTGCTGTGCTGAGTTAACGGTTGGACTTGATGATCTTAGAGCTTTCTTACAACCTAAATGATTCTATGATTTGAGTGACATGACTTGGGTACACGTGATTTTACAGGGCTGGGAGGCTTGTGGAGATCTCTCCTTTTCTTGCGTGGAGAAAACTGTTGTGTGATGAAGCAAGTGCTCAGACCTGGCATTGTCCTTCCCTCTGAAGGTTATCTGTGCGCAAGTTTTTTGTCATTATTGCTGATGCATGTACTGTGACGCCAGTTGGAGAACGTCAAAAGGTCTTGAGTGACGTCCTGATATCCTAGGGAGAAAGAAAGTCAGTCTCCACCTCTAGCAGTCTTGTCACTCGTCTGGCTTCGCTGGTGAATAGGAGACCCTGGTCCTTTAATACACGTGCCCAAGGAGTGAAATGAGAGACGCAACAGAAACTACTGGGGCGGAAAACTCCAAATGATGTGGAAGTAATGTGTAAAATGTCCTGGAGATAACAGTAATTTCCACCAGCCAAAACTTGGGCTCTTTCTGGAAGGATACTGCAGCAAGGAAGGAGGGGCAGCCTGAAAATTAGAAATAGTCATGCTGTTCTGACCAGGGTAATGCGAAGGGGACACGGGAAAGCAGAAAGGGGAGAAAAGAGCAGATTCAGAGCTGGAAGGAAAGCTGGTGCAGGGCAGCAAGCGATTCAGTGCCTTCGTGGAGGAGCCATCATGCTGGGAAAATAAGACTCCTGGCACCAAAGAAATAATGTTGTGGCGGGCTAAGTGTACAGAAACATTCTCCAAGCGAGGAGCACCCAGGCAAAGAGGGGAAAAGAAACCCGTGGACAAATCAGGAATCTTTTCTCTTTGATGAAATGGGGACAAGGAAAGACATCCTCACTCACTGAGTTCCTGAGCAGCCCTGGTACACAGGCACGCTCTTGGTTTCTCTGCAGGAATTTCTTTGTATGCGTGCTGAGCCCCAGTATCTCCTGATTTTCAAAGCTCTGGGTTTATCGGACCCATCCCTGAGGTTAGGACAATGTCTGAGCTGAGGATGACTGATGAGCTGAGTGATGACGGCTTCTCAGGATCCCCTGAGCCATGGTTGCTCAGACTGGGGATGATTCCTCTGGAGCAGAAGTTTGTGGTCCTGTAGCATCTCTTGCTGTGGGAGTAATTTAGGCTTGGACTGAGCCATTTAGGTTGCTTTTTTCCGGGCGACTGGAAGCACCCGCATGAGGTGTTCAAGCCCAGGCCTTTTGGTATAATTACACTTACACATCTGGGCAGCAGATGGCTTCAAGGTCCTCTCCTTGTCCCCGGCAGGAGGAAGGGCTCTCTGCTGCCAGAAACAGGCAGAGGAGTGAGAAACTAATGAATGTGACCTGCTAGCAATTAGTTTCGTTTTATCTCTCTTTCCTCCACTTACAATATTCTCCCAGAAGCCTGGGATGTAGCTTATTATCTCATACCAGGTAGCAAAAGCCGCATTCCCTTCCTTTCGCATCCCTGTTTTGTTTACGTCCCTCTCTGTGCATCGTCTCTGAAGTCGGTAGTGGGAGCATGCCTAGCCGTCAAAATGTTTATTAACGCAGTCAGCAACCGCCCAGTGCAAGGCAGCAGAAGAACCTTTGCTGAAAGTCTATTTAGTTAGTTTTATCCATGCAATCACGCAGCTTGGCGTTTTGGGCTCCTTTTTTCAATCGTGCCACCTAAATTAAGGTATGATTATGGTCCTACTGAAATACACTGTGCTGGGGGATGGTGCCCCAGCCGCTGTTGTCTTAGATTATGGGCTGTTTTCAACCTGGAATAACAGTGCTCAGCTGCAGCCCGGCAAGACGGGCACATGATATCAGCATCCTCACTCAATGAAACTTGAGAACGTGATGCTGGATCTGTCAGAAGAGGTTTGCTGGAGCTTTTTTTTTTTTTTTNCAATTTTGTTTCAAGAAAAAAAACACATGGGAAGTTTTTAACTTCTAGGATTTGCTTTACAGGGGATTTGAAAAGCACTTTTTTTTCCCACTTTTTTTTTTTTCTGAATGAGGATGCAAACTGAATCTGGGTGGAAATGGGTTCAGACAGCTGATGTTGTGCAGGAAGGCTTGGCCTGGGGCAGCGTGATGCTGAGCTGCTGGGCATCTATGGAGCCCATCTCCACTGCTGCAATATTGCCGTCATGCCCACTCCGTTCTGAGCAGTAGAACTGAGTGAATGTGTGCTAAATGAGCTTAGCAAATACACTTTTGCAGCTTTCCTGTCTCCCCACCGCCCCTTTTCCCATCTTCTACTGCATTCCTGCCGCTCTGCCTTGCTCTCCAAATGTCAGGCTCCGCTCTCTTTTCAGCATGAGTGACTTGCAGGCTCATTTTGGGCACATGCACACTTGCACGTGCATGCAAAGGGTCTTGACAACCAGCCATGCAAGCCAGCTCTGTGTCCCAGTACAACATATCTCCAAATAATGAAGGATGAAGAGGTGCGTGGGTGGAAGGAGGGAGGTGGTGGCTGTCATCCTGTGTTGCAGAGACCGTCCCCCACCCCTGGGTTTAGGGGCTAGAGCTGTTTGTCCCCCTTTTCAGGGACTGAGATTATTCATTGTGGTCTGGAGGTCTCACTGAGGTGCCAACATGGTGTATTTGGCCACAGCCCACCTGTCTCCTCCAACTCCAGGTGATGGTTGTACTGACAGCCTCCCCGTTTTTCAGACCTGCTTTGGCTCTCATCATGTTGAAGTGTCACTTCCAGCTGTAATTGCAAATCAGACTTGAAAGGGTAATGGGAAGGAGGGAAGGGAGAAGTGGAGATAATTAAGTTGACCACCTCCTGCCCAACCTGAGTGTGATGATTCTGGATTGCTTGTATGTGTTTGGAGGCACCTTCTGCTTAGCTGTCCATGGGTCTGGCAGTTTGTGACAGGGTGCACCAGCACTACCTTCGTACTGGTCTTTAAGGAGGAAAAGAAAAGTAGTTTGTAGCTGGTATGATCATCCAAGGCATGATTTTAGCACTTTTCAGTTATTTACTGAGAGTGGAAGATGTAAATATCTTCAAATATTTAATTAGTAAACCTTTATTTTGAGGTAAGTTGAGAGTGCTGCTTTCTGAGCTTTGGAGAAAGGAGGACTCTGCTTTGTACAATAACCAGACCTTGATGAGCAACCTGACTGAGGAATGATTTATCCTGCACTCGTAATTTGGAAGACCCCAAATCTACCTGTGTCAGGAACTACTGAGCCAGCACTTGGAAAATCACTCTATTAAACATGCTGGAAACACATAGCCGGATGTGAGCGTGCAGATTTCCCAGCCTCCCAGGAGAAAATGTTGCCCTTAGATGCGCTGCCTGTACCTTGCCTTTGAGATAGGCTTTGAGGGGGTTAAAGCATAAAGTTGTTCCAGCGAAGTGGTTAGTTGATGGCCCGTGAAGCATCACAGGGGTTCTCAGCTGGTCGGTGGAATAGCTGGACAGGTGGATATTTTGTTTTCCTATATATAAGTTGTGCATTTGGGGAAGGAAATTTTGCAAAGAGGCTGTTTCTTCTGGTACAAGCCCCTGAGGACTACACTACGGCTCTGCAGTTCACTCCAGTCCATGCAGTCAGCAGGAGAATGGGTGTTGGGGCTCAAGGCCAGATGTCATAGAGGTGGGGTTGTCTCTGCCCCATGGGATGCCGCTGCAGCATTGCCTCTGAGCATGACTGTATTGTATCCTGCTTAGGTCTGAGGGCTGCATAAGCTTCAGGGGATGGGTTGGGAGAAAGCTGGAAGCCAGCATCTTCCTAACGTGGATGGGGCAGCCAGGTAGCCCACCACATATCACAGGGGACCTACTCTGAAAGCCTTTCCCTTGATGACCTCAATTTTGAAGGCTTTAAATGCGAGACCTGCTCTTACCTACATGGCAAATGGTACTTCTTCAGCAAAGTTGCACCTCCAGAGCATGCTTTTTATCATTAGCCTCTCATCATCGTCTTGTCTGCTGTTTTGCTATATGCTTGCACATCGTATTTGATCTGCTCAGATGATGTCAGGAGGAGGTCAGCTCTTCTCTGGAAGATGACAGACCTATTTGTCACTTTTAGTTGTACGAAGCGGTGAATCTTTCTCTACATTTTTTTTTCTCCTTGTGAGCACCTCTGAAAAGAAAAGTTGAAGTCACTGCGTTGTGCTGTCCTGTCTCTGTAAGGTGTGTGGTTATATTTGGTGGACCAAGCAGCAGCAATGGTGCTGTCTGTTTGCATGAAATATATGTCTCCAAGGAGCCTGATCTCTGCACATCTGGTGCTTTGGGTTTGAGAGCTCAAGAAGCAAGCAGAGGATGGAAGAAGAGCAAGAAGTAACTCAGTCCCTGGCAGGAGGGTGCCTGGCATGGCGAGAAGGCATCCTAGAGGAGACTCTCTGGACAGGTGGGCAACAGGAACAGGAGAGCCAAACCTTATGCTGGCTGCAAGGATTGCGAGATGCATCCCTTCTGCATGTTTGCTCTTGAGGCTGGGCTGCAGCAGGCTTGCTTTTTTGGGGGAGTTTTTGCTAAAAAGCCTCATTGGAGCGTTATGGAATTGGAATGTGAAGGGTAATTGAGCTGAAAGCCATTCTCTTCCCACAGCTTGCGCCACAGGATCCGCTGAAGCGCCCTCAAGTGCCAGCCCAGGTATCCTACTGGAAGAGGAGGAGGTGGAGGGAGCACTCCCTTGGCCGGGTCCCCTCAGCCGCCCTCCTATGCCTGATGCTTGTGGGCAGGGATAGGAGATGTTCCATGTAGGGGTAGTGTGGAGGAGAAGCTGGATTAGTGACGGATGAAGGTTTTGTATGTGAAACAAGCACAGAAAGGTAAATAGGTTGCTGAGCCACAATCTCCATTCTTGCAGGCAGTCGGTATGCCCTCCAGTCCCTGCAGCTTGGTCGGTATCTCCCTGCTTCCATTTGTGGTCACGTCCTTCTACCTCACACCTTGCCCTTGTAGGACTTCAGAATGGAGCCCCACCAAGCAGCCCCATGCCCCCTGCCTGTGACACGCATTGTTCAAACACTGCCTGCACACAGAGAGAGGCTCTAGAGAATTCTCTGGCACAGCCAAAAGGGTGATATTTTTGAATAATGGGATAATGAGAAGAAGTGGATTAATTTTAAAAAAGTAATGTGGCTAGTTGGGATGAACGTAATTATTGAACACAACTGTGAGACATTAGTTACCACTCAAGTCTCCTGCCGCTCTAATGGAGGAAGCATGGGGAAGGGGATGGGGGCTTGGAGAGCTGCCGATGTGACATCAAGGAGGGGATTAGCAGAACACCCCTCCGTTTGGGACCTCCAATACAAAGATGACGTGAAGCACACAGCCTGATTGTGTACCTTGTCGTGCATTATTGATTGCTGAACAGGCGCGGCTAAGTGCCTCTCATTAATACTTGTTGTGATCTTTTCCCTGAATTCTGATGAGTGGAGGAGATGCTTCTTATCTCTCTCCTGCAGGTTTTCTTTCTAGAGGATTCCTCTGGCTGGTGACAAACCTGGGCTTTGTAGCCACTCATCCCGCTTTTGGGAGGAGGGATGAGTTAGTAGCGGACATGAAATCTTGGGAGCTCTGCAGAAAGAAAGTGAGGAACCAAAATTGACACGCAATTAAGAGGTAAAAGTGCTCTGTTTGCATTGTGCAGATGAAAGATTTCCAGACTCAGCTGGGTTTGTAAATGTTGTAAAAGGATACATAGATCATGCTGACTAAACTTCTACATGTGTGAGCAAGGATGAACAATGTGAGCTGTGGAATGGTTAGCCAGGGACTGTGTCTGTCAGTGCTTTTGTAGCTGGTTTTGAAGTTTCAAACTGAGAGCAGCAGTTGTGGCCAGCAGACGTATTGTTCACATCTTCTGGGCTGTCATCGTGACATTGGTCCTTCAGCATCTTCATCATCTAGAGGATGGCCTTCTCTTTGTTTCCATTCATCATTCTGTTCTCCTGGAGATGAGGCCTGGCTTGTGGATTCTGATGACATCTCTTACTGTTTTTGACAAGAGCCTGTATCTCAGCGTTGCGTTGTGGTGATGTCACTCTGGCATTGTGCCCATTTGTATCTGATCTTGCTTATGAGGCAATCTGTGATGGCCACATGTTGAGAAGCTGCCTGCAAAGGCTTCTCACCTCAACTGCTCAGTTTGCCTCCCTGAATAGCAACCTTCTTGCAGGGCAAGACATGGAGGAGGTTGTCCCACCTCCTGTATCACATGCCATTTGATGTCCTAGGTCTGGAGTGGGTCCTTATTTCTCTCCTCTATCCCTAATCCTAGTGTTTTGTGGGTGGTTCTTCTTTGTGCTCTCCATACTGCTTCTCCCAGGCAGTGGGGGACTCTAAATGGCTATGCACGTCTGAACTGTTGGCTTATGGCATGTCACTCTCGTCAACTAAGTCATGAAAGGGATTTCTGAAACTCAACTGTACCTTAAATAGGTCAAAGTACTATTTCTTTCTGTCTTGTATAACAATACCTTCTTTGTTAGGCTTGACTTAACCGCAGCTGGTCCACCCAAAGCTATTGAAATGGTTTTGAGCAGCTGTTTCTATCTATTCAGGTTGTGCTCCCAGGCACTTAGATGCAGCTCCTGAAAATGAAAGATTTCTGGTGTGCCCAAGAGCAGTGAACAGAGCTATTTTAGTGTGGTTGCTTCTCTGGCTTTTCAATGGAGAGTTGGATTCAGGTCTGCTATGAAGTGATATTAAAGTCCATGGAGCATGAGAAACTGCATTTGTTTGTGGGTTACAAATGAAGACCTGTCAAAAACCTTTTTAAGCGGTGACAGAAGTTTTCTTTTTCATGATACATTTAACTTAAAAGCTTTACCTCCCAAGGAGGCTTGGCTCTTCTTTCTCCCTTTCTGCAAGTCAGAAAAATACAGTTGGCCTGAGTTGCTCTTCTCCTTCTCTGTGGTCTTCCCATCCATTTGGAAGTGTGTTTGGATCCCCTGGGTTACTCTTGCTTCTGGAAAACTGTGTGGCCAGGAATGAAGGGAGTGAGGAGCACTGGAAGAGAGAGGGAACGGGACATGGAGCCGTTCTTGTGCTTGATCTAAGTGCTTTACCTGCTTCTTGTGGGAAAAGAGTGCAGGGTGGAATAGCCTACCCAGGGAGGTGGTGGAGTCACCATCATTAGAGGTGTTCAAGAAGAGGTTGGATGATGTACTCAGGGACAAGATTTAGATTGAGATAATATTGGGTAATAGGTTGGTGATAGTCTAGGTAGTAGGTTACAGGTTGGACTTGATGATCTCTATGGTCTTTTCCAACCTTGTTAATTCTGTGATTCTGTGTGATTCTGTGTTTATAAGATTTTTTTTTTTTTGTCCTTCTGTTGTAAGAAGTAGGTTGTTGTTCCCGGACACGGGAGTTTGCTACAAGACTTTCACATTGGTTCTTCATCGTGTCTCATGTTGCAATCCCATTCCTAGGTGTTGTTCCTAGGCTCATTGTTGTCCACTGCAAATGAACCTTTATCTGGTGCAGGCTTTGGATAGGCATTGGAAAGCTAGTTTCTGGCACCATACCTTATCTTGTGTGCTCCTGGCCGTGTCCATAGCTTCCTTTTGTGCTGCTGGAGCACAGGTTTAGAAATATAGTAAGAGCAGACACATAGAGGAAAAAAAAAGGCTTGTCACAGTTCATGGGATCGTTTTTTTTGCTCTCTCCAGTCTCAGATCAAGAGTTGTTTTAAAACATTTGTGGGGAAGGTAAGAAATTGTCACAACCAGTGTTTTCATGCAAGCTCAGACATGTGACCGCTCCACTCTTCACCTGCAGGTTAAATATCACAGGATAGGGGATGCCAGGATGTGGGCTGGGGGGCTTCAGCCTCAATGCAGAGATGTCTCCTCTGGTTTAAGTTCTTCTGCACCAGGACTGTGGGAAGGATTTCCACCTTCATCTTCCTCCTGTTCACTCTTTCATTACTACTCTTGGGGAAAACTGATGCAGTTTGTAGCCTTCCTTAGGCCAATTGGTTGTAGCGATGTCCTACAAATAATGAGCAGAGATGCTTTATGGAATGAGATGTTCACCTCCAGTTTTTCAGCTACCCAGAAAAGTTCCTCCCCTCGAAGGGAGAATAAACTAACAGCGTTACTCTATGCACCAATTGAGCAGGTCTCATTGTTAATCAGCCAGGGATCTTTGTTAAGAGAGGTTTTTTCCCATGAACCACCAGCCCTTCGTGTGCAATCCTGCTGTCTTGCTGCTGCTCCTTGGGTCCCAGATGGTGTCATGGACTTGGTGGGGCTGGTGGGCGTCAGAAACCCAGAGAGCTGCTGAGTTGTGCAGTGAAGTTGTGCTCTTGAGTGTTTGTGGAGTTTTTGGCAATCCCGTGGGAGCCCTTGGAGTGGAAATTGTAGTGGTGACACATGGTGGCGGCTTGCAGCTCCCAGGTCTGAGAGGAGGAGGCTTTAATTAACTTGTTCTTCTGTGGATGTTGCACATCTTTAGTTCATTGCAGATCCAGCTGTTTCTGTATTTATTTGTGTGACGCATTTGCTAAGTTAGAGAGGTGTCAGTAGCAGGGGAGCTACTGGCAAGAGAGAGGTTACTCAGATAGGTCTCCAGCTTCTCCTGGTCTGTGTAGGGCTGGCATGAGGTGAAACCGTAACCAAAGGTTTAATATCCATGGACAACAGGCTTCTGTGGCCAGATACTTCACCGTTTGCATATGGTCTGTCACAGCTGGACTTGTTCCAGCAGAGCACCAAGGTTTAAAATAATCCAGATAAAATAACACAACAGAAGGTGACAGTTCCTTACAAACCCTTGGGACTGACCCACGGCACTGCAGAAAAGTGACTGCAGCCAGATAAGACGGAATCAAGCCAGATGAAGTAGCAGCAATTTACATCCCCTTAGCACAGCTGACACTTAAAGTTAAATGGATCCTGCTTGAAAATGAACTTAAACCCAAGCTGGCAGGAAAAGCTCAGACAGGTCTGTGTCAGCTTCCTTCTTCACAGTTAGTGTGTGCAAGTTTCTGGGAAGACCAGCAGAGCTGCTGCTCAGGGCACTTAGGATGTCTTGGAGAGAAGGTGGTGGACCTGCATTTCCTTTGATGTGCTCCACGATGAACCAGTCTCTCCTAAGAAAGATGAAAAGTATTTGTGTTCTTGCAGCTCTTTCTTAAAGGAAATCTTGGACAGAGAGATTGATAGCTCTTCTGGGTTTGCCTGCTTTAGTTTCCTTATGTATTTTATTTTTTCCTCTCCTTGTGCGAGGGGCAGCCATCCCTTGGCTGTGGAACAGCTCCTGCTGCCTACCAACGGTGTGACATTGGAGTGGAAGGGGTGAGGCACATCCGGGGCTGGCCAGAGTGCCCAAGGTCGCATTTCTATTTGTCTCCAGCTCATGGAGATGGAGGAAAGATAGCAAGGTGTATTTTGCCCAGGGCGGTGGACAGATAGTACCAACTCCTGCTTTCCATCCTTCAGCTGCACATGGCCAATGCTACTCCAGTGGAACTACTCTTGCTTGAAAAATTGCCGCTTTTCCATTGCTTTTTCAAGTCTTGTTACTCCTGAGTTCTGACTTATTAACGAAGTAGACCTTGCTTGCTTCCAGCTTGATGTACTTCTGCCCTGTCTGTCTTTTCATCCTGGGTACGTATGCTCCCACCAGATGCTCAGGCTGCTTCACACCATCTATCTTTGGGGTCCTGGGGTCTACTGGCATGTCCGATTGCTCCAGAGCCTGTTTGTTGAAGGTCATCTCACATTCCCTGCTGGAATGTTGAATGCAGGACCCCAAACTCTTCCTCCCCTCTTCCTTGCTGTCTTTTTCCAGCAGGGATTTCTCTCACAAAAGCTTACTTGTTTGGGGCCATACATTTTGAGTTGGCATGCCAAAAGTACTTTCATTTAACAGATCTTTTATCGGGGTTGATTTTTCCATTGCTTTTTCCCTTTGGGTGTGCTTGGGGGAATTTATTCTTCTTCACTGGTTTATTCCAGTGTCAGGTAATCGACTTTGAAAGTGGGGTGGGGGGAGGCCTTTGATGCAATGCCTTGAAAATGTACTTGATTTCTGGTTCCTGACTGGGAAGTAGGGAAGAATGGAAAAGAGGAGAAAACTGCAACTTCTGCCCATTGAACAGCAGTGTTCTTGTTCTGTGCATATTTCACACTCACTTTGCTTCTACTGTCATCACCAGTGAAGTCCTGCCGGTGGTCCTGCAGGAACCTTAGCACATATAAGGTGCCAGACATCTCCAGGTATATTTTAAGCGGTGCAGCTCTAATCCTTGTGGGTAACCTGCACCGGCGTAGTTAGCCGTTTGCATGTCTGCCATTATTATTTCTGATGGAGCTGTGCTGGTGTTAGCAGCCATAGCGGTATCTGTAAAAATAAGCACTTTTTCAGCTCTTGTTGTGAAGGTGTGAAGACAGCAATTTCACTCGCAGAAAAAAATGCGTGAGATGAATGAAGTGCCCATATGAGGATTAAGGGAAAGGAGGACACAGAGACAGGGTGATATTTTTTTTCAGTGCTATTTTGCCTTTATTTCTCCATTATGTTCTGCAAGTCTTGAGTTTCTTATAAACAGGACTAGAAGCACAGTTTTGGTTTGGTGATTTGGTTAAATCCCTAGGAGGGATTAAATTGAGAAATATTCCCATACATCTCCCTCGCAGCGGAGGGCAAATTTAACCACTGATTCCAGAGCTTCTGAAAATGGCTTTGTCTGAAAATGAATTTTGGCTTCTCAAAGTTCAAACATTTATCCTGAGCCAGAAATATACACAGATTTGCTCTCTAATTTAATAAAGCCATCCAAATAATGTGATTTCTCCCATAACCATCGTTTATGTTTCACAGCGAAATGATAATGAGAAAGTCATTAGAAGTAATAAACAAAACAAAACCTACAGAGCAAATCCTTCACTGAGCCTGACTGATGAGAAGAGGAGCATTTAAGTCTTAGGCCACATAATATTTGCTGGGTGCAGCTGGTTTGAAGTAGATGCATTCTTAAGACCTTATTTTGCTTGTTGCATTTTAATGGGCTTTTGCTGGCAGAGCAGGTGAACATCTCCAGTGCATGAGAGAAGGTCTGCAGTTGGGTTAAATCCTGCACCAGTGCCAAGTTGGCATCACTTCTTTCACCTCTTGGTGGTTGGCTACAACTGGTGATCAACACGAATGATTCCCCCAAATCCTCCTCCTTATCATGACTTTGACAAAGGTGCTTTTGTTTGAATTTCCTGGTTGACTACATCAAGATATCAAAAATCCCCTATCTCTGCCCTTTGTTTATAACTGTATGTGCACTGTTACCCTTTTTACTACTTGACTGTGGCACTTTGGAACATTATTTAGTGGTGGACTTGGCAGTGTTAGGTTTATGATTGGACTTGATGATCTTAAACAATTCTATGATTCTGTGACTTTACATCACACTCTCTGCTGTGAAGTTGTTGCAGCTGGGACCATGTGAGGTGGCTGGTTCCTATTGTCTTGATTTTGGGGTGCTGGGAGGACAAAGCAGAGGTGGCCAAAGGGGCAACATGTTGTTGCTGGGGATCTGCTATCATTGCCTGTGCCATGGGCTGATGCTGTACTGGGAAGTAAAGTCCTGCCTTTGGCATAGCATTTCCAGAACTGACGTCACTGCAGTTATTTGGCTGGCTCTGTTACGCCATTCCAACTCTGGCATTTGTTCTTTTTGGCCCAAAATAGCCCGCATCTATTGCTGCTCAGCATTCATTTACTGCATCTCATCCACACTTTAGGAGAGGGATAGATTCTTGGGAAAAGCTGATAACTGGTGGTTTGGGACTGTTGGGATGATCTCATTCTTTTTTTTTTTTTTTTTTAATTTATTTGAGGTTGCCTTTTGTTGATTTTTGTGCTTTCAAAATCACAGTGAAGGTATGTGGACCCAGCATAAGCCTGTTTTCATTGTTCTTTGAATTATAATTCGAAATAGAACATCCTGAGCTGCTGTTCTACACAGAGTCAGGTCTGCAAACTGGACATGCAGAGGGTACACGAAGATCCTACTTACGTGTGCTTGCTCCAACCATGACCGCTGCACCAATTCCTCCTATTTAGCTCCTGCACTTAGGAGAGCACAATGTCTGCTCATGGTCAGAGGATGCAGAGGTACCACAAGCTGTGAAGGTCTGCATAGGTATGAAACGACCCCTCCTTTAAACTGTTTTTTCCTGCTCTCATTTGAACTTTCCTTATTTTTAGTGCCAACTGATGTTTTGATTTACTCTGTTGACTCTCTCCAGATACTGGGAAATTCCTATGTGTGCGTAAAGGTTAAATCCCCCCACTTTTTGTGCAGCTCAAAATTGGAAGGGTGGAGTCACCCTTTTCATCTTTGTTCTTTTTTTTTTAGGGTCATATTGCTTTCTGCTGTGAAGAACAGTCAGTTGTCTAGAAAACCTGCAGGGAAGGGATGCTGGAAGCAGCAAGGTTTAGCAGTGCAAGAGATTTGGTTTGGCCAACTTGCGTTTGGATGGAAGAGTTTTCCGCCGCTATCCCACTTTTCTCAGCTCCTACTCTCTGCTGTCTTTCATCCCTGGGCTTCACCATCCTTCCAGCTCCTAGAGGAGCTCCAAGAGCTGTTTCTGGCACTGGTGGTGCTAAGCCAGACATAACAAGGCTGCTCGGAGCCGAAGGCTTCACGTGTGGCTCACTCTCTACACCTGTCCAAGAGGATTCATGAGTCCTTAGCTTTCAACTCTCTTTCCCTGGCCCCAGCTAAGTGCTATCAAATATCTTCTTCAATTAGAAAACCCCAAAAAGGCAGCTGATTTTTTATTCCTCCTATATATATTTAATTGAAAATAATTAGTAATGGAAGAAACTCTGCTGGAAGAAGGTTTCAGAGAGAACATGTCTTGAGCATTGCTCTTTTCCTGCTCTACAGCTCCTGTCCAGATGAATGAATTAAATGGGACAAACCCAGAGACATAACATATCTTTTTACTATCCTTTGAAAAAGAAATAGTACATCCAGGCTGTCCCTGCACAAACTCTTGCTGACTGACATTTCAAAAATAGCTCTTTTAAGGGTCTTCCTCACTCCCTTCTTGCTTGCACTGTGATATTGATCCTCTCCCCTCCTAAAAGAGAATCTTGTTTTTACCTTTGAAAAATGTGGATTGTGAGTTTTTTTGGTTTTGTTTTGTGGTTTGTTGGAGTTTTTTGATTTTTAAAAAAAGGAAACAGAAGTGGGTGTGCACACACTGGAGCTATGTGCTGGTCCGAGAGGAGATAGCTCTTCTAGCCTTTACTCACTTTTCCTATCCAGATACACTGTGAGCAATTGGCTATCGCCTGAGAAAATGAGGCTTCTGGGTCTCTTGGCTGCTTTCATCCAGGAGATTTTGAGCGTACTTAGCACTAAGTCGAACACAAGTTTGCCTCAAAGTTCCTGAGGGCAGCTTCCAGCATGTGCTTTCAGCAGCCTGCTTTGGCAGAGAGCTGCTGGGTGTGGGAAACCCATGTGTGCGCCAAACTGCCCAGAGGCAGCCTTGTTAAAAATGAGCTCCTTTCTTGTTCAGAGGGCAGATCCTCAACTGGAGGTACATGAATTTTTTTTTTCAAGAGATTGGTCCTAAGGATGTGTTTGGAGGTGTACATGTACAGTATCTGGGAAAAGCGAAGTGGTATTTTCTTGTGTTGTCAGCTGCTGGGATGCTCAGATGCTCAGCTATCCTTGCAGAACAGGATGGCTTGTGTAGGTACCAGGCTGCAAACAGAAGTAATCATCACTTAGGTGTGCTGGAGGAGGTCCTGGTGGCTTCTTGTGCCTTTGTGGAAAGGCGTAGAACAGACTTTTTTTCTGGGGATGTTGAAGGCTGTTGGACACTAGGAAAAACTTCACTGAAAGGGTTGTCAAGCAATGGACCATGCTGCCCAGGGCAGTGGTGGAGTCCCCATCCCTGGAAGTATTTAACAAATACATAGATGAGGTGCTGAGGGACATAGTTTAGTGGTGACCTGGTAGTGCTGGGTTAACAGTTGGACTCAGTGATCTTAAAGGTCTTTTCCAACCAAAATAATTATATGATTCTAAAGCATGGGAATTGCTATTTAAAGGATGCCGATGAAACACGGCAGCTCCTCACAGAGATATGGCAGCATCTCCAGGCTAAACTCACGCCCTCAGAAAGGACCCGGCATCCCTCGGAAGGCAATTTTCATTCAGCAGGCAGTTGTTTGGAAATAGTCAGTCATCAGGCACTTATGGATCTTTCAAACCCCTTTCTCCCCCTAATAATCCCACCTCTTGGGAGGTATTGATTCTCTGCTGTTGGCTGCCTCTTGGTATTCCACGGTCCATTTTTGTCTGTGTAAATCGCTGCACTGTCATTTTCACGCAGCAATTAACCTACTCTTGATTTCTTTCATCCCGAGTCGTTTGCCGGAGATCTAAACTCTGTATTGACAAACCACCCTGGAAGAAAGAAGAGGGGTCAGGGTTTGGCAAGGAGTTTCATACAACAAAAACTTGGGAGAGTTTCCTCTGAGGTGTGATCATCTTGGTGATGCTCAGTCAGTCTTGGGGTTTTTTTTTTCTTCTTGTCATCCAGCAAGAGAGGGATCCTTTGACTCCCCAGCCAATGTGACTTTATGCCTTCTTTGTTGCTCATGCTGAAAATGTACGAAATTGTTCACCTTACCACTCTGCAAAGGTTCGGCCTGGAGAGCTGGGGGCAGGTGTTTTCCAAGTCATTCTCAATTCTCCTCTGGGGAATGAGCACCAGAGATAGTAGGCCAAGGTAGGCCATACACAGATGTCCAAGCTTTGGGTAGACTTTTAAAGGTCCCTTCCAACCCACACCATTCTATGATTCTCTACTGCAGACCAAGATCAGGAGTTGCATCTACCTGAGGGTTTTCTGGCAAAGGTTCCCTATGCTGTTGCTCTGAATATCTTGGGTCTGCACAGAGTTGCAGCAGGGCTGGGGTGCTAACGGAGAAAGCAAGTTGGAAAGCTTAGCAGATGTCTCTCCTCCGACAGAAGCAGCTGGAATTAGTCAACATGGGGTTTAGGTTGCTTGCTGTCTCTTGTGCTATTAAGCTGGTGCCTCATGCATGTAGGTCACCCTGGCATGTCACCTGAGAGGGTGACTCAGCTTCAGGCAACCTGAGAGATCCTGCAAGCACCCAGGTGAGGTGTTGCCAGCAGCTGTGTGTCAGGATGGAATGTGTCAAGCATCAGAGGTGTTGGGCCATGGCTCTGCAATGTGTGCTGGAGTAGCAGGGATGAGGCTGTGCAGGAGTGCACTGGACACTTTCCAGTCTGAATTACAAGCAAACAGGCTTAAAAAAAGAAAATAAAAAAAGGCAGAGCTTCATGCTGACGTTTCTAGGTCCCAAGAATCACTAGGGAGAGCAAATGCCTACAGAAAGTTTTTGGAGGCCTTTGGTACCACAACAGGTTTTCCTAAAGACATGGGCACATTTTGGAGACAAAAAAGAAATAAACAAGCTAAATATGGGCAGCTTTAACCCTTTGAGCAGGAATTTCATGGTCTTGGATAATTTTGATGGTGATTAAGGTATCGAGGTAGCAGCTGCAAGCTACTTCTTGCTTTCCAGGACACAGTCCTTTGATTTGGGGCTACAGTTCAGCCATCTGGGGAGGGGGAAGATTTGGAAATTGGTTTTAGTCCCAGGTGAATTTATTTTTTTTGTTGTTCGTTCTGAGTGGATGCGAGTTGAAGGAAATGTTGGTTTACAGCAGCAACGTTTCAGCCCCATCTGCTGCAGCACAGGAGCTACAGCCCCCCAGGAGTGGCAAGTGCTGTTACTTAACCTGCACAAAATCACACCTCCAAACTTGAAGGCATTTTGTTATTAAAACGGCATGCCTGGCCAGTGAGAGCTCTCACTTGAACAGAATCCCCATCTTAGCAGAGAATAAATTAAAAAACCAACTGGCCGCGGCTGCCTGAGGAGCACCAGGCCCAGAGATAGGGCCAGAAGTCAGATAACAAACAGTGTCCAAAATTGCAGCGCCTGGTGCAAGGCGTGAAATTAAAACCTTTCCTGCCTCCTCCTGCATGCTATAACAAAACAACTCGTGCCACAGTCTACCAGCACCAGGAGTGAAGAGAATAATTAAATACACGGAGGGGTTTGAATCTGAGAGAAGGTCTTCTAAGGGAAAGGATGATGCTTCGCTGCCATGGACCCTGGTGCATTGGTCCTGCAGCTGGGCTAAAGCTGTGAGGGTGTGTGGGCTGCCCTGTTAAGCTGCCTTTCAACTGCCTCTGCTACCCAGAGATGGGAGGAATTGACTTTTTTTTTTCTATTGTGGTCTTTTCCTGTGAGTTTGCTCCCTCCACCTTCTCTTTTGGGCTTGGCAGCAGCCCTGGGATGTGCTGGTGTCACGTCAGCTCTTCTCTTCCCCAGACCTTGCAGGTTTTCCGGACCTCGGGAAGGACGTTTCTCTGGAATTACCATTGAGGAGTGATGAAGAGGACAGCACTTTTTAATCAAAGTTACATTAGGTGAAGCTTATATTATTCACTCTGCTTTATTGCAGCTATTTTTACACGGGGGTTAGAAGTTAATGCTACCCAGTGAGCCTGGTTTTGCTAAATTCTGGCAAGCACCAAAATCCATCAGCACATCCAGACAGGGTAGGAAAGAGCCCAAGGAAAAAAAAAACAAACCACACTTGCTAGCTGAACTGAAAAGCTGTCCAAAACCCAAACCTTTTAAAAAACCCCAGACCCTCTATTATCAAGGATCTGGTCTGGAGGGGCAAACACCAGCCAAGACCATCAGCTGTAATCAGCAGAAGGGCGAGTTCTTGCAATCAGCGCAGAAAGGAGAGCGGGAACCGTAGCAGGAGGGCTCCAGAAGCCGCAATGCTGTAGGGTTAATTTTTTTTTTCCCCTGCCCTGGCAAATTGGCCTGGTCTCCTCCCAGTCCTTGCCCGCAGCCCAGGTCAGTATGTTGAGACTTAGTCTGACTGTCAGAGGGATGTTGGTGCTCAGGAAATGGCTGTTGGCTGCAGCTGGTGTCATGAAGTGAACAGTTTAAGCAAAGAGAGCTTTGCAGGGTTGTGTGGGAATTGTTTTATTTTCCCCAGATAATGTCAAGGGTTTAAGCTGTGCTAATTTCTTGGACCTAGTGAGGATGCTGGCAGAGCTGGGGTGTCCTTTGCTGGTTGAAAAGAAGATGCGATGAACTGAGAGAGGGAAGGAGGGAGTTGTGCCTGAAAAGGGCCAAAATGCACCTTTTTTCTGTTTCCTTTCTATTTTCTCTCTCCAGTTTTCCACTTTTTCCCTATTTTTTTAACATATGTGTGTTCCCTTGCTTTTAGTGGTATAGTATCCCTGCAGGAGATGCCATGGCGAGGCTGTAGGACCCAATTGCCTTGATCCTTGTGAATTGCCTCGATCCTTGTGATGATGAACATCTCATCCTTGCGGTATTCCCAGGGGTGTTCAGAGACTGGGCCTCCTTTAAAAAAAAAAAAAAAGCAACAAAACCAACAAACAAAACAACCCAATCCTGAGCACTTTTGTAATAAAACACCAGATATTTTTAAGGACCACTCAAGGTGTTTTTTAAAACCCACTTAACACTATTGGTGTTACTGATTGATTGTTTTGACCCCTCTTCCAACTCGGCTTCCCAGTATGCTTGGTCTGTTCTTTGGGCTGTGTTGCAAAAGCTGGTTCCTTTGGCAACGCTCTTAGAAATTAAAGGGGAAAATAGTTTGCCTTAATATAGAGCTATTAGGCTGTGGGCAAGTGCACAGAGTTGCAGCCAAAACCCTTATTCTTGCCTCAGAGCCTGATGAGGTAGCAGCAAGAGGCTGCAAGCTGAGAGGCGTGTGAGGAGACAGCTGGAGACTGTTGGTGCTGAGCAAGGAGCCAGGGATTCCTATGCTGCTCATGACTCAGGACATTCCTGCTTGACTGGGAACTGGTTCGAGTTGTGTTGTGTCACACAAGGAGAGGGTGGTTTGCTTTTGCTCTCCTCCCTCCTAAAACCAGGCATGGGGAGTAGCTTGAAGGGTGTTTCTGTGGCTTTGCAAGAGCTTACAGAGGCTTTCTGCTGGCCAGGGGGAGGTTGGAAAGCCAAGTGCAGCCCAGGACTACAGAAAGCAGGACCAATGGAGCTCAAGGAGCTTATGAAGAAGATGAGAGGCTTTAGGAGAGGGCTTTCAAGGCTGGATGCAAGGCCCATGCTGTTCCCCTGCTTGTTAGCATAGGAGTCTTCAAGGATATAGTCTGGAGCTCTTGTGGAGCATGTTGACAATTCAGTATGATGTTTAATGTAACATTACTGAGCTATGGGATTATAATCACTTATTTATATTAAAGTTTTTCCACAAAGCCTTTCCACAAGCAGAGAGGCCCCAGCATGCCACTGACAAAGGTTTGAACTCTGGTGAGTGTAAGGAATGTGATGAGCAGGGTGAGGGGAGGAGGTAGGTCTGGGAGTGCAGAAGAAGCATCCCTTTGGAATGTCCTGGGCCAGTGGTCCTTCCAAAGAGAAGGAAAAAAGGAGAAGAGCTTCACACAGCAACTGCTTTGTGCTCCTGTGAAGTGTGATGTCCAAGGGATAATAGGCTTGTGGATACATGGCTCGGCCCTTCCTCTGCCATCCCTAGAGCTACACAGCAAGGTCTTTTCCTCATGGAAGAGAGGTAGGGTATGAGAGGTTTAAGGAATAACAGAGAAAAGGAAGAAGTTGTTCTTTTTAATGTGAGGATGCATCTAAGCCATGTCCAACATGATTGCCTTTGTGGATCCACTTGATAAGCTGAGGTTTTGAAAACTGTCATTAGAAATAGCGTGACAGTGCTGTGACTTAATTGATGAAGCAACCAGCCCTGTGTCCCACGCTGATGCTTCTTCCGTACCCTGTGCACCTCATTCTGCCTCCACTGCTTCACTGCTTGAGGCTTTGCCAAGGCCTGAAAGATCTCCCCTCCTCCTGGTTGGGCTTTAGAGACAAAAATAGTTGCTTTAGTACAGCACAGCTGTTCATCACGCCAGGAGCAGGTATTTAAAGCAGTGGTGTGCAGTCCCTCCAGAATATCAATTTTGCCAGCTGATGGTAGTCCTGGTGAAACGGTATCACACTGAGAGAGGTACCCTGACCTTCTCCCCTGGGTGTTCGTTTTTGCCAAAATAAGTCACCTTAAAGGCATTCAAGGTCATGCCTGGAGGTTGACTGGTTCCCACACTGATGTCCCTCATTTAAAGTTTCAAAGCAGCTGAAGGAGAACATTAACACATCTGGAGTGTAGAGTACACACCTTAGCTTCAGGGCTTTTTACCTTTGCTTTGCTGGGGCTTGTTTAGGGTGAAGAGGATGGAGAGAGCAATTTAAGTGGGCTTAGAATCTCAGCTCGCCTAAGACTGACAGACATTGACAATAAACTCCTGATGGTGGTGACAAGGAGGTGTGTGAAGGTGAGAAACAGCAGTAGAGGAGAGTGAAGATTTATTTGTAATTGATTTATTTGTAATTGTTGTGAGTTCTGCTTAAGTTTGTAACATATAAGCCAATGATGCTAAAGAAAGAAAGTTGGGCAAATAATCCATTTTCTCAGCTGTGAATGAGGGCGAAGTTGAGGGAAGAGGAGAACTGAAGTGACACATGTGAAAAGAATAAACTTATCCCCGTTCCTCACACAAGGTTTGGGGGGAATTACATTGGATTTGTGCCTGTTTCCCACTGCACAGATGGTGGCCCGAGCTGAAGGGGTTTGGCCTTAGAGTGAATGAAGGGAATTCCAAAGCATCACTCCTTTAACCCACTCAGATGTGTCAGTCATTGCAGCTGGTGAGCTGAGTCCACTGGGAAAATCCTTTTCATTAGGAATTCTGCTAGATGGGGAAGCAGCCCAACGTGATCCCAGACTGTACTAAGGAAAAGCAGAGTGGAAACAAAACAACCCAGAGGCTGAATGACTCCAAGAGCTTTATTGCCACAGACAAGCCATCTATGTTTTAATCACAGCTTGGAGGGCATGTTACTGACCAGGAGAGGAGGAGAAATAACCCAGTGATGTGGCTCTGCAGCTACATCCGATGCACCGGGTGCTTGGCTGCATCATCACTCCAAGCAGAGCATTCCCTACACAGGATGCTCCTGTAGCAGTGTTTTGCCCCTGCGAGGAAATTAGCTGGAGGACTGTAAAGCAAGGAAGCAATGCTTTGGAAAACCGCTTTTTCAGAGTTGTCTTTTCCCCATCACTTGCATGGAAAGCCTCAGCCTCGCTGCAAGCAGTGCTGGGAGCAGATGTGTCCATCTTTTTCTCAAGGTAGGATCTAAAACTTCTAATCTGATGCCAAAAAATGACACCCTCAGTAAGGTTTACTAGTTTTATGATACTTTATAGCTTCCCCCACCTGTAGCTGGAGGCAAGGACTACCTGCTTCTTTCTCTGTCATCAAGAGACTGATGACTTTATTGGCCCTTTTCATGCTAATATTTCCTGTCCACTTAATAAATAACTGCCATGCATGTCTGCGTGGTTAACATCATCTCAGTAAATTCACAGCGTTAATCCTCAGTCTGTGTTTGGCTTTGAAGGTTGCTCTTTCATTGTTCCAGAGCTGAACGTCGGTGTCTGGTCTGACACGAGGTGCTTCTTCCCTTTTCAAACCTTACTGTGCTCCCACTTGCCCATTTTCAGGCAGAGTGGCTCCTGATGCTCTATGCTCAGGCATCTTCTTTTGAGACCAGGAGCATATTCACCATGTACCTCTGAGCTCTTGTGTAATTTTTCCTCCTTTTGTCTATGATCTTCCCAATTGGGAAAAACCTTAGTGTCAGAAGGAGGTGTGGAAAAAACAACTGTGTGTGTGTGCAGAATAAGATTAGCATCTTGTGCTTATAGAAGAGGGCAGGCTTTGTTTTCAGGGTGTCTCATCCTCAGTGCAGGCACGTGACCCAGAGCATAACAATGAGACAAAGCTGCTCTGCACGTGGGTGCAACCTGTGGCGCAAAGTGTGGAGTTTTTAGGTCAAAGCAGGCAAAGCTGTTGTGATTTGATAAACCCATCTTGAGTAGCATGCATGCTAACAGAGATGATTTTGGAGCGTGTGGCACATACGCTATTCCTTACGTTGTCAAAGAATTATAGACAGGTTTGCATTGGCAGGGACCTTTGAATGCCACCAAGTCCAACTCCCCCAGAGGGATCAGTGACAGCTTCAACTAGAGCAGGTTGCTCAGAGCCCCAGCCAACCTCACCTGGAATATTTCCAGGGATGGGCCCTCTACCACCTTTCTGGGCAACCAGAGCCAGGGTCTCACCACCCTCTCTGTAAAATTGTCTTCTCTCTAACCTAAATCTCTCCAGTTTTAGTTTAAAACCATCATCCCTTGTCCAGTCACAACAGGCCCTGCTAAAATGTCCCTCCCCGTCTTTCTGACAGTCCTCTTTATGTACTGAAAGGCCACAAGAAGGTCGCTGCAGAGCCTTCACTCCAGGCTGAACACCCCAACTCTGCCAACCTGGCCTCCCAGCAGAGGGGTTCCAGCCCTCTCAGCATTGCTGGGGCCTCCTCTGGCCCTGCTCCAAGAGGTCGCTGTCTCTGCTGTGCTGAGGACTCCAGAGCTGGACCTAGCCCTGCAGGGGGCTCTCCCCAGAGCCCTGGGAGCAGAGGGGCAAGATCCCCCCCTGGTCCTGCTGCCCACGCTGCTGGGGATCAGCCCAGGGGGCCCCTGTCTTCTGGGCTGTGAGAGCATGTGGTGCTGGCTCATGTCCAGCTTTTCACCCACCAGCACCTCCAAGTCCTTCTCCTCAGGACTGTTCTCCATCCCTTCATCACCCAGCCTGGATTAACACTGAGGTTTACCCCAACCCATGTGCAGGACCTTGCCCTTGACCTTGTACCTCATGAGGTTCACACAGGCCCACTTCTCAAGCTTGTCCGGGTCCTTCTGGATCGATCCTGTCCCTCAGGCTTGTCAACTATAACACTCACCTTGGTGTCATGTGAAAAATTTCTGAGAGTGCCCTCAATCCTGCTATGTCATTGATAAAAACATTGAACAGCAGTGGTCCCAGTCGAACCCCCGAGGGACACATTCCTTATCCTGCATGAACTGAGAGACTTGACGCTTTTGTACCCGTTTCTTCCTCCTTCGGGTTACTAAGTTTCCTGTCTTTTTTATATGTCTTAGTTAGCTCGATCTAGTTCTTTTGCTGGATTTTCTTGCTCCAGTGGTTCAAGGGCAAGTCAGTAAGTCTTCGTATATTGTATTTTTTAGAAAAAAAAAAGTTGACTGTACATTCCTTTATCTCAGGTTTGTAACTGCTCTTCCAGGCTGTGAATACTACAGAGGTGATGGGAGACACCAAACCGGGGTGCTAGCTGTCATGGGAGAGTGCTATCCGTGCTGCTGGAGTCCCTCCAGGGGAACCACATCACGATATGTCTCGACAGAAGCACTTCATGCTTGAGTTTGCTGGCTTAGCAAGAGCGAAACCCAATAAGGAGACCTGAGCTGAGCTGCTATCGATCCTTCCTTTGGTAATAAAGCCATCCACGGGAAGACAGGGAAATATTTTTTTTGAATCAGCACAGCTGTATGGATTTTGCTTTCGATCGTGTTGAGAGCAATACCTGCTTGCAGGCTGCTGCAGAGGCTCCCACAGGAGTTTCTTTTTGATGGATCTTTGGGACTTACAAATCCCAGACTTCAAAGAGAGATTTTACTATTTTTTTTTCCCCTCTACTTTTCTGAAGACAAATTAATTGCTCCACCTATGGTCAGAAACCAGCCACTCTGTGCTGTGACAGGCACTTTTAGCTCTTCTACCAGAACAGAGGATAAACGAGCAGTAAAATAAATAAAAAAGTGGTAAAGTGGTCAGGTTTCTGTCTACCTGGCTAAAAATGATAGTGCAAGAGATGGAAGAAAGAAAGGGGATCTTCTTTACCTGAACGCACGGGAAGTCTGTCTCTTCTCCCAAGGAAGAAGTGATAGCACGAGGAGAATTGGTCTCAAGTTGTGTCAGGGGAGGTTTAGGTTGGACAGTAGGAGAAAATTTCTTCACTGAAGGGGTTGTAAGGCGCCAGAACAGGCTGCTCAGGGCAGTGGTGGAGTCACCATCCCTGGAAGGATTGCAAAGCCTTGGAAATGGTGCTGAGTGACATGGTTTAATGGTGACCTGGAAGTGCTGGGTTAATGGCAGGACTTGATGATCTGAAAGATCTCTTCCAACCAAAACAGTTTTATGATTCTTTAATTCTGAATTTGCTACATCAGAAGGTCTTATGAAGACTTGAGTATGTGTAGGAGAGCAGGAAGTCCTGGTAGTGAGTTGGTATGAAAGCAAACCTCAGTTTCTCCTTTGCTATCTGGGCTGGCCACTGAGTCCTCCTTCAGAGTGGATCAGGACAGCTCGAGAGCCAGGGAGGAAGAGAGAGTGGGCTGGTGTGGAGAGGAATGTGTGACTAGATAAGCGTCCACAGATTGCATGTATATGTTTGCAGTATAGTATATAAATGAACGTGATACCTAATGATTCGTAGCTATTATTTGAAGGGCCCCACTGTTACAGATTTATTTGTCATTTCTTGCAATAACACCGGTGATAATGAATTCATTTGTATTAATGCGAGTGCTGTGGACTTCCGTTGATATTCCACATTAATTAATGTACCATTAAAAGAAAGTGTCACCCAATTAATATCAAGTAGAAGCAGTACTGCCAGTATCCTGTGATTAGGGTTTCATTTGTAATGCGTTGTATTAACGCTCTGCCTTAATGAAAGCCATTTGCCATCCAGAGTGTCACCTGAGAGGCTGCTATGGGGGTGCCAGTTTGTGCCCTGGGGGGGTGCCTCTTGTGGCAAGGGTTACCCAGACAAATCAATGGAGACAGGCTGCCATGAAGAGTAACCCTCATTACTGCCTGAATGTGGGCACAATAGGCTCCCCTGCTCCTGTCCTCCAGATGGCTGCTGGAGGTGGATGTACAGCTTCCAGACATCCTTTGTCCCCAACCTAATGGCTGGTGCATTAGCTTTCCCCATTTTTATGAAAAAAATAGGATGTGATTAGTTTGTATCCCACCCAGAGCAGAAGTCAGAAAAGGGATTGCATCAAGATATTTCAAAGCTGTGTAGATGTGG
>WEIS01016369.1:0-14209 GCA_013389965.1 Todus mexicanus
CTTCTCTGGCAACATTCAAAACCCATGTGGACACGTTTCTGTGTGACCTCATCTGGGTGTTCTTGCTCTGGCAGGGGAGTTGGAGTAGATGATCTTTCGAGGTCCTTTCCAACCCTTATCATTCTGCGATTTGTAGCTCCTTAGTTGCATGCTGAAAAATCTTAGCAGGGAGACTAATAAATATGTTGCATAGAAAGTTTTGTTGTTTTCTTCTAAAAGTGAGATAATACCAGAGAGCATTTGCTTGATTAATATAATGTCATTTTATATTATTCTCTTGTAACAGCCAACAAAGAGAAGCACACCTTTTTTATGTCTCGGCCATTTTCAATATCAGTTGCATTAATATAATTTTCTCAGCATAAATTTCTGTAGCATCCTTAACTTATGAAATAAGCTTATTATCCATACCTTATAGATATGAAACTTGTTTATATACAAGTAATAGCATTATTGGAGGTGGTTTTTTTCCTCTAGTTTGGTAGACATACCAACCTTTTTGTGTGTGTGACAGGAAAGTTACAGAATTATTTTTGAAAACAGACTTTTAACTTTTCACTCTTCTTTTGACTGTCTGAAACATCCTGTGAGGTTTTCTTATGTTTAAGTGCATTGAATTTCTTTTTTAAGTGATTAAAAAAACACAGAAAACCTTTGGTACATTTTGGACTTGAAAAAAGAAAAAACGGTTTAATAGTTACTTCAAAAGGTAGTAACTCAGACGTCTTTTTAGAGGTCTATATTTCTGTGCCTCAAGTCATTTCAATCCTACAGGGCGTATAACCACTGCTATCCACGTTGTCAATAGCAGCAGTCTGTAATTAAACTATTTGCATTCACCGCAAAACTTCACAAGTGCATAATGCCTTGGTGAAAGGAATTATTTTCCACATACAAGATAATTGTGTAACTACTTTTCATATAGCCCTTTGGCCTTTACTTCAGCTAAATAGACTGCAGATAATTTCAAATGTGCTGAAACCATCATGTGATACGGTAATTGAACTTTTTTTATTTTATGCTCTCAGTTATAAATAGATAGTTTGGTTTAGTTTGGTTTGTATTGGGTTTTGTGTGTATGTTAACTGCTGAAGTGCCACTTTTCAGAAGTAAGAATTTTACCATAGAATGTGTTTAGATGAAGGACTCAACCATTTCAATTACACCTCGATTGCATTTTTATCACCATTCCCTTCATGCCTAGCATATTTGCTCTTTTAACTTAGTGTCTGGTGTATATCTTATGCAACCAAATGAATTTCATGGTCTTTTTGAAGCAATTTAGTGGAAGAGATTAAATTTTTAAATGTGGTGACTACATACAGCTATCTGACACCTATAGTAGTGATATTGAATTGTCACACTGCAGATATTCATTCTTCCTGCCAATTTAATATAATTTTCCCACCAGAATATCACTTAAGTATATTTCAAAAAAATTATTCCTTTGGATGACCAAAGTTCATTTTATCAACTTGGACTGCATCAAATCACTTTTAAATAGGTAATTTATACACTGAAGACAGCAAATAATCGTTACTGGTCATGTCAGCTGGAATATGAGATCTGGGCAACATTTTATGTCTGTTTTCTTGAGATAAATAAATACTAAGACCAAAGTTTTCACTACTTCCTGAAAAACTGTTCAAGACTGGGAGAGCAGTCTCCTTGTGGACAAAGATTTCCTGTAAATAGCTAGAAATAAAATGATAGTGAGGCTGTTCTTCATAAGCCTAGAGTTAGAATCTGAGTAATGAAAACTAGTATTTACCATTCACCCAAAAATATAGGTAGGTACATCTCTTTACCTAAGTAAGAAAAGGAAGTTCCAGATATTATAAATCAAAATTAGAGTAGAACTCTAAATAGAGTTATTCGTGAGTACATGATCCTTTTAAGCTCCATTATAAAAGTAATTAGTTAATTAATTTTAATTAAGAGATTAAATAGCTTAATTATTTTTCTAGTTAGTTGATTATATCTTTTTAAATATTCAAATTTTGAGGATGGACACTTTAAAGGATCCCTGAAAATCATATGATTTTTGTCAGATTTTCTCCTGATATTAATTTGCTGGACATATGTCTACCCCCTGCCTCCTGAGCCTAGGCTTTGTTGTGACTTGGATTTGATGTTATGATTCAGTGTATAAAAGACACCAGATCTTTCAAACATGGTGTTCAGATAAGCAGAAGCGTTTTTCACCCACTAAGAAGCATCGTAAGTAAGGCATAATTAATATTGCCATCTCTTTATCCCAGACATTAGCTTATTAAAGTAGAATAATTAGCAAGATTATAGAAACATTTTGTAACACTAAACTGGTTTTAGTTGGGATTATTTTCTTCATAATAGCTTGTATGGGGCTATGTTTTAGACTAGTGATGAAAACAGTATTGATAACAGAGATATTTTAATAATTGCTGAGCAGTGCTTGCATAGCATCAAGGCCTTCTCTGCTCCTTACACAACCCCAGTGAGTAGGATGGGGGTGCACAAGAAGTTGGGAGGGGACACAGCTGGGCCAGCTGACCCCAACTGACCTAAGGGGTATTCCATACCATGTGACCTCGTATTCAGAAATAAAAGCTGGGAGGAAGAAGGAGGAAAGAGAGGACAGGTTCAGAGTGATGACATTTGACTTCACAAGTAACCATTACACATGATAGAGCCTGGCTTTCTTGGAGAAGACTGAACACCTGTCTGCTGATGGGAAGTAGTGGATTCGTTCCTTGGTTTGTTTTGTTTGTGTGTGATGCTTTTGCTTTCCCTATTAAACTGTTTCTATCTCAACTCATGGTTGTCTCATTGTTACCCTTTCATTTCTCTCCTTCATCCCACTGACTGGGGAGTGAGCAAGCGACTATGTGGTTCTTAGCTGCCTACTGGGGTTAAACCATGAAAAATGCTTTCAACAGCATAACCAGCATCAATGAATAATTTGAGCATAAATATTTAATTAATGTGTAACCACAAAGGGAAAATTCAGAATAGTTGTTCAAATGATGTACAGGTCAATTTCCAAACAGTATCTGCAAGACTATTTGGGACAATGCAAACTTTATATTTAGTATTAATAATCCAGGTATTCAAAGGACAAATTTCACAGTACCATTCCATAATACTATACCTCTCATGACTAATATCAAAAATACCTCTAAAAATTAAAAAAGACAGGTCATTTTCATGGATGATTCCATTCTGATGGGAACAAAAGCTCCAGTATGCAGATCAGACTAACTTCTTAGGGAAGTCTGCTGCCACCCTAGGGCCCAGGTCAAAGATGTGGTGAGAAAACTTCCTAACCTTGTACTGCCCTCAGATCTGGGCAGACTGGATCGATGGAGCAAGGCCAGTTGTATGAGGTTCAACAAAGCCAAACGCTGGGTCCTGCAATTGGATCACAGCAACCCCATGCAATGCTAGAGGCTTGGGGAGGGGTGGTTGGAAAGCTGCCTTGCAGAAAAGAACCTGCGGGTGTGTGGCAGGTGCAGCCTCCCCAAGACACAAAACACAGACCCCCTGGAGTGTGCAGGAGAAGTTTGGCACCTCAGCCGGAGCAAGTTGCACCTTGCAGTGCTTAACTGGTGCCTTGAGGTCTGAAAAATAGGCTCAGAGTCTGGTGAGTTCAGCTAATTAGTATGACCACAGTGCACCCTTGACAAGGGTATAAATGGGCTCCTACCTGAGAACCAGTGAGTTGGTTTGATTTGTTTTGAGTTCTTCACAGAGNCCAATTCTTAAGAGGAGCAACTGAGGGAAGTGAGGTTATTTAGCCTAGAGAAAAGGAGGCTGAGGGGAGATCTTATTGCTCTCTACAACTACGTGAAAGGAGATTGCAGTCAGGTGGGGGTCAGTCTTTCCTCCCAGATAACAAATGATAGCACAAGAGGAAATGGCATTAAGTTCTGCCAGGTGAGGTTTAGGCTGGGATATTAAAAAATGCTTCACAGAAAAGTTTGTTAAACATTGGAACAGGCTGCCCATGGAAGTGATAGAGTCAAAATCCCTGGAGGTATTTAAAAGACATGTAGATGCATTGCTGAGGAACATGGCTGAGTGTTGAACTTGGCTCTAATGTGTTAACAGTTGGATCTGATGATGTGAAAGGTCTCTTCCAACCTAAAACATTCTATAATACTATGATTGTTGAGGAAACCTGATTTTTGTTAGAGCTCCAAGTGCACTAACAGGCCTTAACCAGCTTGACTAGCTTTACAAAGCATACCCAACATCTGCAAATGGACCCAGGAGCTCCATTTAGCTACCCACATGGGCTTCCAATCCTTGCCTGAGCTGTTTGGGAGGTTGTCCAAGTTTGTTTCCTGGATGGACCTTAAATCTATGTTCCAACTTTGTCACTAATCTTGACTCTGCCACTATCTCCTGCTGTTCCTGACCAGTCTTCTTGAATGGACCTCGGTCTTGATTGACGACTTTGACTTGTGTGGGATTGTCACTGGGTCATTGTGATCATCTGACTCTGCCTGTTGTGTTCAGATCCTTTGTGATTGAACCCTAGTCAGCGAGAGCACTGCTTGCACTGTGCTTGAGCATTTAGCTTGTCCCCACTTGTGAATCAGTCCTGTTCTTCCTTTTCTCTGACAATTAGTGAAATCAGGAGCACTATAGCTAGATGACAAAACCAAAAAGCAACTTCTTGGAGCTATACAATTGTTACCAAATCCATTGTTACTTCAAAATCAGTAATGATCACTGTATATGAATTGTCAGTCTGAAAAAGTATTTTATTTTGCAGCAAAATACAGAAACCGATAGAGGAATAAAGTCAAAGACCAAAATATAGGGCTATCTGCATAAATCCCATCAACTTTTCCTGCCAAATCTAGGTAAGAACTGGACAGAAGGAGTCTGCTATCAAGCAAGTAGAGTTTCTGAGCCTGAATAAAGAAGGATGAGGAATGGAATCTTGTAGTCAACGTGAATATAGGTGTATCTACTTCCTTCTGCATGGATATGAAAGTTGGTCATTTGTTAATTTACACAGACTTGCATACTAACAAAAACATAAAGGAGGAATATCAAACCATATTTCAGGATTCAACTGCTTTCTGGTTTGAATTCTTTCAAGCAATGAGTTTCTACCATTTAGAAGTAGGTTGCCAGATTTCCAGTTAAAATGGGAAAACCCTGATTTCTTGTGAAATACTAAAGCCTTGATTGTTTTGTGCATGCAGTCTGGTAATTCAGCACTGTGCTATCTGATCTGATGAACCCAGATGGGTTGCTATAAGGGCCAGACATCATGTGGAAAGCATACCCACGCAAACCTTTAGGCTTTACAAAAAAGAGTCCTGCAGGCTTTGCAACAATTTTCATTTGTCATCTGACAGAGTCTTACAAATAGCATTCAGATAATTCATCCAGCCACATTTGAGAAAGGTAAAACAGCACCAGCATTTTTTCATTCTTTTTCTGTGGATTGCTAGGCAGTCAGAAAGTTCCTGGAACTGAGTTCTCCAGAAATAGTTCACCTGTGTGTTTACTACAGAGAAAGTACAAAATGAATTTACGTTATTCAAGGTGCAAGGTTGTGTTTCATCTCAGCAGCTTAGATTAACTGCTGTCTCAAGGAAGGAGATTGGAGAGAGCAGCCAATTGGATGAAAACTCTGTTTAGAAGTCATATCAGAAAATCATAGAATCATAGAATACCAAGTTGGAAGGGACAATAAGGATCATTGAGTCCATCTTTTCTTGAGAAAAGCATGGTCTTTTTAAGATGGCTCAGCACCCTGTTCAGCCAAATCTTAAAAGTGTGCAACACTGGGAACACCAGCACTTCCCTAGGGAAATTATTCCAATGGCTGGCCGATTGTTCTCCTTGTTAAGAAGTTTCCTCTTGTGTCCAATCAGAAATATCCTCAGGAGTAACTTTACTCATTATGCCTCATCTTTTCCATGTGACTCCTTGCAAAAAGGGAGTCTCCATCTTCTTTGTAGCCACCCTTTAAGTACTGGCACATGGTGGTAAGGCCTTCCCTAAGCTTTCTTTTCTCAAGGCTAAACAAATCCAGTTCTCTCAGCCTTTCTTCATACAGTAGCTTCACAGTCCTTTGGTCATCCTTGCAGTCCTTCTCTAGACCTTCTCCAGCCTGTCCACAACTTTTTGTACAGCAAGGACCAAAACTGAACACAATATTCCAGGTGAAGCCTGACAGACACTGAGGAGAGTGGGATAATGACTTCTTTAACCCTGCTGGTGATGCTCTTGTCGATGTAGGCATATTTCACATGACGCAGAAATATTTTTCATGAACTTGTAAAGCAGACATGGTGTATGAAAAAAGTCTATCTGGATTCATGGTAGATTTTAGAGTGGCAGATGTCTGCTTGAACAGAGGAAAGCAAGATTTAGTGCAGCAAATACATTTACAAACATAAATTGTGTTTTGTCCCACCTTGAATTCTGCTATGATAGGGTCCTGTTTTCCTTCATAACGAAAAAAGCAATCCACCAACCTCCGTGATCTATCAAAAAAATAGGCCTCCAGCCACACTGTGTAGTACCTTTGCTAAAAATATCTGCCTGAAGTTGCCCACATGAGGCATAAATTGTATTTCCTTTCTCTGTAAGTCTGCAAGTGTTACTCGGCACACCTTGCAAACAAACCTATTTTTTCCTGCTCTTGCCCTGATAAGCAATTAGCAATGCGGTGGGCTGTAGTGGAAAGAATGATGGATGAGGAACGACCTTGCAACCCTATGTTATATGAAGCATGAATATCATAGTTTAACCCCAGCTAGCAACTAAGCACCACACAGCTGTTCAGTCACCCTCCCTATAGGTAGGATGGGAGGAAGAGAACTGGTAAGGTAAAAGTGAGAAAACCTGTGGGTTGAGATAAGAACGTGTTAATAATTGAAATAAACTAAAATAATTATAATTATTATTATTATCATTAATAATTATAATAACAAATTGGAATGAAAAATAAAATAGAGATAAATAAAACCTAAGAAAGGCAATTTATGCCAATTAGAAGAATTAGTCACTGCCAACTGACCAATGCCCAGCCAGACCCTAAGCAGTGGCCCCCTCGCCATCCTTCCCCTTAGTTTATTGGTGGGCATAATATTGCATAGTACGGAATACCTCTCTGGTCAGTTGGGATCAGCTGTCTCAGTTATGTCCCTTCCCAACTTTTTGTGCGCCCCTAGCCTACTTTCTGGTGGGGTGGTGTAAAAGCCGGACTATTGTGCATCTCAAACCTTGTGTGGTGATAAGATCTGAACAGAGGATAAGACCACTTGTCTGGATGGAGGAAGTGTTAATGGATCCTAGTGTTTCTGTTCTCCCCTTTTCATTCCTTGTAGATAAGTTTTAACAATAAGGTCTGTATAAGTGGGACTGTCTTTTCCCTGAGTTAATTGCCTTTGCTAATGATGCTGACTATACCAAGGAGGGGGCATGATAGCAGGCACCACACTAAAAGGGGTTTATGCAAATCAGCACCACTTCCTGTGGAAATTGGGGATGCCATCTGTATATCCCAAATGTATAAAGGGACAGTAAAAAAATATTGATCTCTGTGTACCCACCACCGAAAGTCTGAATCCAAGGGTGGTGATATCTTTCTTCCTAACGTTCTATCTCTCTCCCTCTCTATCTTTTCATCTTTCTACTCACTTTTTCTTTCTTCTTCTTGATAGTTAGTTGTGCCTTAAAGTCATTGCCTACGAAAATAATGCCTATGTCAAAATACCTTTACAAGTACCATTTATTGGTTATTGTTAGGGAGAACTAATAAATTGGTTTAGATTGTTCCTCAGAGTCATTGTCTTGACTCTGCTGCTTCTGCAACCCTGCCATGCAGGGACAGCCTCTTTCAGGGGATAATAATGATTAACCTCCCTCGTCATCCACTGAGTGGGATGAGATAGGTGGTGTGACAAGCAGAAAAGACCTTGACTCCATGTAAGCACTGCCCGGTAGGAACTAAAACATTTGTGAATTATCAACACTGTTTCCAGCACAAATTGAAAATTTAGCCCCATACAAGATACTATGGAGAAAATTGACTCCACCTAAGCCAAAACCAGCACAACGAACAAAGAAGTATTTTTAAAAGATATTTTTTCACATTATTCAATCCAAACAGAAATAGTTTAGTATTCCACTTCCAGTTATCTCAGCTGTCTTACCGTAAAGGCATTTCTAAATTGTCTTGCAATATAGAATTTTATCTGTAAACTCAGCTTAAATTTTACAAAACAAACCTACATGAATTTCACACATACTCCTTTCATTGTCGTCCTTTATCCCCTTGCTTCTCTATCTTTCTTCTTCACAATATAAACATTTTTCTTTTCTGTCACGAAAATCAAAAACCTATCTTTTGGGAGTCAAGTTCTATCTTAGAAATGCTTACTTAGAGTGTATCTCTTTTAGGACCATTCAATTAAGTATTAATAATGAAGCTTCTATCTTAATTAAATATTAAATGGTTTTGAAAATACTTACATAGCTTAATAAAGATGCAGACAAATTCAAGTCTTTATCTGACTAATCCGAAGCTGCAAAGGCTGTAAATTTTGTTATAGTAAGTATGCTAGTTTTCAGAAAATATTGCTTTCTCAGTTAAGGAGTTAATCCAGTTAAACTCCATTAATCCAGACTAATCTGAAATTAAACCACAAATATCTTTCTCTAGTTAAAGAATCTCATCAGTGCAAGCAAAACTTAAGAATTATTTGATGCATCCAAAATATCTATAAAATATGTATTTGTTAACGTTCTTGGATCATCTGCCAGAAAAATATAGCTGAAAGTTTTCAGCAGGATTAGGTGTAGTATTGGCCCTAAGCATATTAGATTTTATGTCTAAAGATTCAAAAATACTGCAAAATTTTCAGGTTGTGTGGTTCACTTTGTAAGCATTCCGCATAGGGTGAAAGTTGTATTATCTACAGAATTTTAAATAAATTTGAAAATCCTATTCTCACTTTAAGGGCATACATATTTTAAATTCTCCTTTAATTAAAAAGCACATCCACTTCTTTATTTTGAACTGGTTTTAGATATCAAATTGTCACTGTTTGAGGTCAGGGCACCCCCAAATCTGCCACAGAATGGTCTCTCCCGCTCCCCATGCGAAAGGGAAGAAAGGAAATAAAGGAAACTTATCAATTAGGAAAGGAAACTAGAACAGCTTTACTGAAAAATGAAAATAATAATAACAATGATAATAAAAAGTAATTATACACAAATATGTACAAAATCAGTACTGAATCCAACCCCCTCCCCGATGGTAAATACGTCACCATCATCACTGATGCTATGGAGCAGTCCCAAGTAGCGCCCAGGAGCAGACGGGAACTGGGAGCTAGATTCAGGGATGCAGCCCAGAACCTGGGGCCCAGCCAAGGCAGAAACCAGAGGTTGAGACCTGGGCCGGAGGCCTCAGGACAAAACTGAAGCTGCCAAGGCCAAACTGAGTGAGGAAGAGCCCCAGAGCCAAGAGAGCAGCTCGATCTGAGAGAGATGGAAGAAGAAGAATAAAAAGGGCCAAAATGGACCAAAAAGTCAAAATGCAAGGGGGCAAAACGGAAGGAGACCCTCATGATCCCTCAGTTTTATATTGAATATGATGTATATGAGATGGAATACCTCACTGGCTAATTTAGGGTCACCTGTCCTGTTCGCTCCTCCCTGAAGGTGTAGCCCTTACTTTTCTGCACCCCCCAATATAGTACACAAGATCTAGCAGTGACCTTGGTTTGCATACCAATCCTTGGTACTAACTATAAACATGGAGCATTATCACCGCTAGAAGCAGACACTGTCTGCAAAACATGCTGCTAACTTTCAGACAGTGCAGTTAGCAAGAAGAGACTTAGCTGGAAAGTAAAAATCACTGAACAGAATTGTTCTGTTCTAAGCCAAACCAGGACACAAATTTTAGTTCCCTTGTGTATATATATTTTTATATTATCTTTAAATTACATGAGCAGTGGGAACAGTAATCTCAACACAGATAATGCTACATCTCTCCATGCATGCACTCAAAATTAGTTGGTATTTAACACAGTTGACATGCTTTTTGTGACTATTATTTACCAGGCATTTTTTGAACACTCAGTCTGTACAAATAAGCACCAGAAAGAAGCCCACAGGAAAATACATGTTCTGTTCTTGAAGCCAAATTTAGAATAGTGCCTAGTTAATTAAGTTTTTACTGGACAGCTAGGAAAAAATATAACTACCTCTTTACTAAATGAGAATCATCAGTACTGTGATATAGTGGAAACAATTGCTTCTGGAGAGAAAAAAGCAATTTTACTTTATAAAAAAAAAAAGTATATGCTAAAGTACAGAGAAAATATCAGGAGTAGACAATATTAATCATCAGCTTACATCTGTAATATGTACCTATACTTAAGCATATATAATTATTTAAATAAGTTATTTGGTATTCTGTTCTTCGGGGGAAGATTATTAAGTAAGAAAACAGGCAGTATGTTACCTCTTGCCGTGGTTTACAATGAGTTAATGTGTCCACTAGAATTCTAGTAGAATTGAATGACAAATGCTTATTTTCAGTAGTGATCACACTCTGGAAAAGATATAAATATCTACTCATACTGCAGATCAGGATTTCAAGGTTGCATCACTTTCTAGGGAATATGACAAGCGACATAATTATTAGTTCAGAACAACACAACTACATGCATTTAAAAGAACAACAAACAAGGAAAGCTTTGTCATGGTAATTAGTGTCACAAAACAATATTACTACTCAAGCTGCAAATCAAATATATGGCTTTTCTTTCTGCTTGGACCTACATATAAATTGTGGAAAATACTATACAAATTTCTTCTTAGAGTCATAGTACAAAAGGTAGACAAAGTCTTATCTTGACATTGCAAGGCACACAACATGAAAAATAGCTAGAAAGAGGGCCGAATTGCCCTGGCTATCATTGCAAAACATTTCAATTAACCAGTATATGTGATGTATTCTGAGTCATTATCGTAGAAATAAAATAGCTGAAAGGAAAGCAGAACCATCATTATTCAAATATATATTTATATTAATCTTAACATTTGGGTTAAACTAGAATCAAATCAATGGTTCAAAACAGAAGCTGACATAAGAAGTTAAAAGTTAAAAGCATCTTAAATTCCTCCAGAAACCATTTGGGAATGAATGTCTTTTTGTATTTAAAGAGTGTACATTAGTCAGCATCATCTATATTTTAATTTAGGACTATAACAGTATAAAGAAGACTTCCACATGGTTATTCAATAACCTGGATTTCCTTTGAAAGAGTTGCATTTGTGCTTTTTGACTCCACAAGTCAACCAAATAACTTAATATTTTCTTGTTGGTTAAGATTGCAGGAATTAATACGTATTGGCAAATGTGTCCCTTAAACTTAACTGATGACATTTAAAATTATGCCAGGGAATAAATCACTTCACTTTTCCATCTCAGTAGAGACTATGCTTTATACACACATTTTGTAATATAAATCTTTTATCACGTTGACATCAATAGAGAAGATGTAGCCCTTACTGAATGGTTAAACAGAAACTTTGAGTACATAATGAAGCTCTTTTATATCTTCCAAGTTGCAGATCTCCTTACTCTGCATTTTTAAGTGTAAAGTGTCATCTCAACCTTCCACAATCCTACAGAGAATTAAATGTATTCCATTTGCTATTAAAAAATCCCCAACAAAACAAAACAAAGCACAGAGAAATTTTTGAGTAGGGTTCAGTGACACTTATCACTGATTATAAATACAAGTTTTGAAATAAGTGTATTTAAATAATTTTATAATGTAGCTTTATACATGTAGCATTCTTCAGTCCTCTCTACCTTAGGATAATTTGAAAACTTCTGTCGTACCTATCTAGTATTTCACTAACTAAGCAAAATCCTCTGCCATGTGCCCAGGAAGAACCTGAAGATGCCTTTGTCTTCATTTAAATTTAAAATTACTGTCAGTGCCACTAATTGTAGATAAGAATGCACATGCAGTATTTCAGACTGCAGGAGAACATGAGCACTTTCATAATTTTTCTCTGTCATAATTATTCTGAAGTGAACAATTAAATCTAGCAACCTGGAAAACCATTCTGTGAGAACAGGTGGGTGAGCTGTCTGATTAAAGAAAGAAATCATTGAATAGAGAAATAAGTGTCTATTCAAGACCATAAATTGATTCACAGTTTTTCGAGAGGTAATTTTTGGTGTCATTTTATTTGCTGTCCTTCAATATTCTTAAAATAAAGTTTACAGAAACCAGAAGTCTTATCAAAAGCTTTAATCTTGACCAGATATGTCATTTTGAAGGCCTGTTTTGAAGACAGAGGCAAAGAGGACAAAAAGAAATACAATTCAAAGTGAGTACTCACCAAAATAATAAGATATGTTTTAAATTGTAAGCTGTTTATTTGCAGTACCATATTTTAGGACACTGCAAAACCAATGTTGTTGTTTCTTTAATTAAATCACTAACCTATCAGGGGAGCATATTATTTTACACCTGGCCCCAGGAGCCAGTTTCCAGTATGGAATAAGTACTATCACCTAACAAGACAGCTTCTGGCAATGTGAAGAAGAAAGAACAGTGGTGTCAGTATGCAGCTGTGGAGGGAGTTTTCCTGCAAGGTCCCTCTAAGTTCAGGCCCATTAACAGTGAAACACTGCCTTCTTCCTGGGCTTCTTATGGGTGACGTGCTTGGCAACTGCATTTAGAAGACAAGCTGTTGTGCCTACCAACACATAAAATATGGAGAGCCTATGTCATGAGGTATTCATTTCATAGGTTTAGGCCACCAGGTTCATAGGTTTACAATAAGCCAAATTATACACAGCCATCTGAACCTCAAATAACTGAAAACAAATTGAAAGGGAGTGGTAACTGAAAGAATAGTATTTGGAGAAAAGAAATCTGAAAGTAAAACTGGCTGAAAATATTTTTTCCACATAACGTTTTCCCTGGAAAATGCAGTTCATCAAAATATAAAAGCTTTATGAAAGTGTATGGATTTTTTTTTTTTCATGGAAAAAGTGTCAAAATATTTTTTGTCACTTTTGTGTTTCATTTCACTGTTAAATAAATTTGCTTCAATGAGACAGAGGTCTTATTTCAAGTCTATTCAGCTTAATGCATACTTCAGGTTATATTTGACATTTTATAATATTATGAATACATAAGATACCTATCTTAACTATAGCATTTCAGATTTATGGAAGTAATACTTTTTTATAACATAAAAATGACTATTGAATGAAATGATTTAACATTGACAAAACTGTATAATTAAATATCACCAAATAAATGTTTTGGAATGTCTACTTCATGGATCTGAAATTCTAGTTTGTCATTCTAGTTGTTTGAAAGAAAGAACAATCCACAAATACAAAATCATTAGAATTTACAGCAAAATAATTTTATTTTATTTTTTTTCCAAAAAGCTATAGAAGACAGGGTAGAAAACAAGGGAAAATATTTCACTTTTGCATGCTTAGAGTATCAGTGCCTTCTGTATTGGGGCATATTGAAGTGTCTTTGTCATCCTGCAGAAAACTTTTAGAATAAAAGCAAAGGTCACAGGAATTTATGACAGACAAGAAGAACATTGCTGGTGGAGGCTCTTGACTCAGATATATGAGGACCTTCTTTATATATTTTTGAGAATCCATCTGTATACATATTTTTAAAAATTAAATGTATTTGGTGGAACTTCTCATATCTCACTCTTCAGTCACCTTGCTGTCAAATTTAACAATGCTTATTGTAGAATTTTCTAAAGCAGCATTTCTAAAAAGATAAGAGTTAAAAAGTCATATTTTTCAAAGTGATGTTTTATCCTCAGAATGTGATAAGGACTTGTACCCTTCAAGAATTTATTGGCTTAGCTTTTGAATAGATGTTTTCATGACCAGTTACAAACAAACACTATTCATTTTACACTTGGGAATAAATTAACTATCAGTTTTTGGAGGAAAAGGTAGAATCAGCTTTTCAGCAAGACTAGGTAGGCCTTATACAATGCCATTTGAACCAGGGCATATGGTCTGTTATACTTAAGACGCTTTATTCAGACATAAACTGGGTCTCTCCACCTTCATTGTGACATGAAAGCAGCTCTTTCTCAATTTAAAATTTTGGAAAGTCAGGTCATAACTATTACAGTAGAAAATAATGAAGAATAACTTCGTAGCTACCATATC
>WEIS01016371.1:0-26011 GCA_013389965.1 Todus mexicanus
TAGGCTCTCTTTAAGTACTGGAAAGCCTGCATGGTAAGCCTACAACTAAACCCAGTGATCGTCCTTAGCAGAAGATTATTGTTCTTATGCAGTCCTGGCTTAATAAGCTAATACAGACCCGAACACTAACCTGGAACTGTACAGGCACTGTTAGCATGTAAAAAAATGTGCTTTTTATCCTTGCTAACTAGGCTGCTTCTAGGCAGTGACAAGCATGGTCCGATGGCCGTTTTCAGTAGGCAATTTGAATGTGATCACCATGTTTTGGAGCTGATTGGGCTCTGCTGTGTGAGAGGTGAACCATGCCATGCCACTTGTCTTCAGAATCAGAGAACTGACCTTGGGGTTTTTTTAGATTTATTTGTATTTATATACATGTAACCATAAGGGCTGGTTGGCAGGCAGATGTCAAGTGCATGAGTGTTACTGGTTGAACAATATGCCTTGCACTGTTACTGAATTCGTGGAAATTTGGTAATAAAAATGCTCTTTCATCTGACACGTCTCTTCATTTACAGCAAAACCTGTAGTCAGAGGCATGAAGGTAGGAAACACTCATAGAGCACCGGACCATATATATAAATACAATAAAAATGTGGATGACAGGAGAAGCGCGAAGCTCATTTTGTGAACTTTGCTACTACTCACTTGCTCAATCCTCTTTATTTCTCAGCTTATTGAGGAGATAGAAGAAATGGGTGGAATGGCCAGAGCTGTTGCTGAGGGGATTCCCAAACTTCGCATTGAAGAGTGTGCAGCCCGAAGACAAGCCCGGATTGACTCTGGTAGGGAGCAGGGAGATGAAAGTAGGGAAAAATCCCACTGGAACATCTTTGTATGAAGGCTTTTTGCACAAGTTTTCACAGTTTGCTTTTTTTTTTCTTAGTTTGTGAGTAGCAATAGAACAGTGATTGTTTTAGGTCAGTGACAGCTTCTGGAAAAAAATAGCAGTATGTATGTAATATAGGACCAGTATGAGAACAGTCTTACTTGACATATTTAAAACAAGAGTAGACAAATCACTAGAAAGACTGTTTTAAAAGAGTATTTTAGACCTTCAGTAGTTAATTGCTTCATTTCTTACAGTATCTTTAAACTGCCATTCCTGAATTTAAAAGCATGACGCCAGGAGATGGCGACAGCGAATGTATCTGGCCAAATTCCTGGTTTTGCTTGACAACTGCCTGTTTTTTCTGAATACCATAAAAAATGCAGTCATCTCAGAGGATGATGCACCTATTTGTTCGTGATATATGTATGCATATGTACATGTATAATGAATATATGTGGAGATGTGTTTACATATATATTTAGAGCTTATAGCTCTATTCCTTTTTCTGTAGTCTACATTCCAGTAGCAGTCCGGTAACAGGAACTCAGACATGAAAGAAGTTACATGAACTTTTTATTTGAAGGATAAATTTGAAGCAGGACTTTAACTAAGATGAATAAAGAATGATCAATAAAGTTTTATATTTTCTCTCCCAAGGTAAATTGCTTCATGTTGTTTTGAAGAGTGCAGTAACATTATCAGGCACTGCAAATAAAAAATGGTTGTAAAGTCCATACTGGCTGAAAGCTAAATTACATTTTTCCAACATTATAAATTAATTTTATTCACATGGAGTAGTTTTAGGTAGGAACATGGCTTTCTTTTTTTCTGGTAAATCAGAAAATTAAATGTAGAGAAGTGCAGGAGACCAGCATTTCTGCTTAATGCTGTGAGATTCAGTTATGTAAACTTAAAAAGAGAAAAATAGTTGATGTATATTAGTGAGTCATTGCTTAAATCAGTTCATAAGATAAATATTACTCTATTTAAAATCTTTTTTTCTGGCCCAGTACTCACTGAGCTGAATGTACATGCATCTCATCATCTCTCATCATAAAATATTGAAAGTACAGACATAGGTCCTTCCTCTTAAGAAACTGTAAATATTTGAAATGTGTACAGTTATAAAGCAAAGTGCTGCATAGTGTTGCTCAAAATTTTTTCGTCCTATTAATATTGTGTCTTTTCACAGTAGTTTGCAAATGTTTTCTGAGTTTCTGCTGTTTCCACTGGAAATAGGGTCTGAAGTAATTGTTGGAGTAAACAAGCATCAGCTGGAAAAAGAGGAGACAGTCGAAGTTCTGGCTATTGATAATACTTCAGTCCGTAGCAAGCAGATCGAGAAGATTAATAAGGTGGGAACTACCTTCTTAAAAATAAAAATTCTTCTCATTGCAGATAGAACTTGTCTAATACTAAAGAAAGGAGGCCTTCCAAAAACTCAAATTTCTGAGAATCTGCTCCAGTCTTTAGCGGAGAAGTTCAGTTTCTTTTCAACTTCACTGGAGGCTGATGGAAAATCCCAGGAAACACAGTATTGAAACCCAAACAAAATTTTTTTTTAATGTTCATTAGGTTTTAATTGTATTTCTCGTGAATATGTCTAAACTTTCTAAACTGAGAACTTTACATTTACTGAGAATAAGATAGAAAACAGCTGTGCAATGTTTCTCTCTAAAAGTATGTAACATTACTTGATCACTTGGACTATTTGGTTCATCTTCTCAAGTGATTTTATGGGACAGGGTTATGGATCCAGTAATCAACATCCACTTTTTTAATTAGTGGAAATGCAGATTAAACAGGCTTAGAGTTATTTAATGCCCTTGTACACGTTTTAAGGTCTGAGACGCCTTTTTACTTCTTTTTGAAATATATATCTACATTGACAATTGACAATTCCATGCCTCCAGAATTAATATTTGAAATCAGAAAGTCTTACACCCTCGACTTCCCACTTCACCTTGTAGTTTGTTTTCACGTCATATTTTTCTCCTCCACTTTAGGTGAAGGCTAGTAGAGATGAAGCAGCAGCCCAGCAGTGCCTCACTGCTCTAACACAGTGTGCTGCCACTGGGGAAGGCAACTTACTTGGGCTTGCAGTGGAAGCTGCGCGTGCAAGGTATGGGGTGGGAGTGAATATCCAACCACTGTCTAAAAATCAATGGTTCCTTTTTGTCTTTCAGCTATTCTTGGGTATGATGTCAGTGAGGTTGGTGTCTTGAGATGTTTTGGGTTTTTCTTCCAAGGCGGAAGTAGAAGATGGCTGCAGTTTAGCATTGTAAGATGGACTATTACATTTTACGGTCTCTTAAGGCTGTGCTTTAATTTGTCACGAAGAAAATGGATACAAAGAATCTCATATGGAATTATGTTGTTTGTACACATTGTGTTGTTTGCAACTCAGACTCTTACCAGTTTCAAGATGTAACTAGGTTTCTCTGTCACCCTGTTGTTTCATAGGTCAGGGAGCTTAAGAAGCATCTGCGATGTGAAAATGGATATTCACAACCTTATCATGGTCTGTTGCTTCATCCTTCCTTGCACCACAGATTGGTGTGAAAACATTTCTTGATTGAAAGAGAAATAAGTTAACTTAGCCAAACAAAGATATAAAAGATACTCTTGAGTAGAGCAGTGAGGCATCCTTTAGTGGAAGGTTTACTTTTTTCACCTAAGGTGCTTATTTTAAAAATGTTTTCATTCCTGCTTCCAAGTAAGCGTCAGTCTCTAGAATAGATCACATCTAAAGGATGTAGAGAGGTAGGCGCTGGCCGCTTCTCACAAGTAACTAGAGACAGAACAAGAGGGACTGGCCTCAAGCTGCACCAGGGGAGGTTTACACTTGACATTAGGAAAAATGTTTTCATGGAAAGGGTTGTCAGGCATTGGAACAGGCTGCCCAGGGAGGGGTTTAAAAGCCAGATAGGTGTAGTGCTTGGGGATATGGCTTAGTGGTGGACTTGGTAGAATAGGGTAAAGGGCTGGACTTGATGATCTTAAAGGTCTTTTCCAACCTAAATGGTTCTATGATTGTCTGATCCGTGATTAACTAAATGTTCCAGAAATGAGCAAACCAAATTCTCTCCTTATTAGGGCCCAGTCCCATTTTTACTTTCATGTCTCATATTTCTGCATTCCCTTTTCTTGAACACTTAACAGCCGTATTTTGAACACATTTTCTGCCACTGAGAGCTTGTCGCAATTCTGCCAGCAACATGTCTACACCTGTCTTTGAACTGTAAAGGCTACAGGAGGGTAGTGTTAGATTTACCAGGGATTCATATCTTCTCTGCCAAAATTGACCAGAAACTAGGAGTTCTAGTTTGCTGTCCTTGGTGACGTTGATTTGTAAAAGCTTTAATGCACTGCAGATCCACTTTGTGAGTTGCAAACACGACACTAACCTCTGCTCCAAAACTCTGTATGGGACAGGACTGGAGAAAAAAGTTGCCAGGGCATGTGCTAAAGAGTGTTTGAAGGAGGTTTGTGAGCTCTGTGAACATTTACAGGGAGCCCTTCTGTTAGGCACAACATGGGAAAAGATTTGCAGGTGAGCACATCCATCTGTCACAAGTAGAGTCATAGAATCATAGAACATTTTGGGTTGGAAGGGACCTTTAAAGGTCATCTGGTCCAACCCTCCTACAGTGAGCAGGGGCATCTGCAGCTAGAGCAGGTTACTCAGAGCCCTGTCCAACCTGACCTGGAATGTTGCCAGGGATAGGGCATCTACTACCTCTCTGGACGACCTGGGCCAGGGACTCACCACTCTCAGTGTAAAAAATTTCTTCCTTATATGTAGTCTGAACCTCCTCTCTTTGAGTTTAAAATCAGTGTAGTAGACAAGTAAGTCAGTATCACCAGCATGTTAGTGACAGAATGGAAAATGATGGATTTTGATCATGAAGACAAATAATGTAATTCAGTTGAAATAAAAGGAGTAGCACAGAATCTTCAGTGTTGAACTACGGGAAAGACACCATGGACAAATACAGAGATTTCAATGCTGATACACAAGTAGAAAAGTAATTTTATTACTATAACCGAAGTAGTAAGGCAGGTCGAAGGTGATAGGGAACATGACCAGCACTGCTTCCCTTCTGTACTTCATTTCTCATGAGGAGCCACATTACAGGAAAACGAGTGTAGTTTGGTGGGGCAATGAGACAGGTTATGCCGCGTTCTTTCTCATCTCCTTCAACTGCGGTGCTGTTTTCCGACCCTTTCCTGCCATTCCTGCTGTGCCTGCCAGCTATGGGTGATGGAAAAGGCACGAAGTGCAGTGCAGCGTGCAGTTCTGCTTTTTGTCTGCCCAATCTGTGTCTCGTGGTACTTTTGTCACCTGATTATCCAGTGCTACCTCTCATCACTGGTGAAATGCAGTCAGCAGTGGTTGTGTGAGACTGAACAGACAGAAGGTGACAGTCCTAACAGGCATGTTGTGGTCATTGCCTTGCTTTCTTCAGCCGCTTATCTGTTTGGCATTTCTTGTTAAGGAAAGAGGCTGTATTTGTGGCTTCAGACAGAGCTGTGCCACTGGGGATGCATAGATGGTACACACCAATGCAGCAAGACTAAGAACTAAATAGAGATTCTAAAAAAATGTATTTATTGGTAAATAGTAGGAAAGCATTCACTAAAAGTTAAAAAGCAAATCTCCTATTATTACTTCAGAACCTGAGATTTAAAGGGTTGCAGAAACTTGGGGCATAATTTTCAAAATACAGGAATTTCAGTGCGAAAGAAATAAATGTATTTCATTTTTTGTGCAGCACGCACAAAAAACCCCCTTCATCCCAGCCGCTAGATTATGCTTCAATAGAGCTGATAGTCCAAAATATTTCTCGCTTGTTACAGGAAGCTTTCTTTCACACTTCTACAAAGTAAGAACAGAAAAAACTTACCACACATACTATCTACACGTGCTGCGCTTTAATTTAACACTGAAGTTATTCTTAGATGCTGCTTCTGCAAAAAGAAGGAGAAAGATTAATCTAAGCATGCAGTTTACAAGAGAAGATGTGTGTTGTGCCACCGCAGAGCTTCACCAAGCTGCCAGTGCTTGCACAGGAGTAAGTCATCAATGCTTGTGCATGGGATGTATCTGTCAGGCTGCAATCTGTGATGTCTAGCACTCTGAGAGGGAGACAGTATTTCCAGATACTGTTTTTAATTCTGCTGCAAATTTGCCTTTCAACCTTGGAGAAGTCACTTAGTCTAGCACTTAGGCAGTTTACTTTTCAATTTTTTCTTAGAGATATCAGCGAGCATTACAATTATTTTGGAAGATAAGGACACTCTTTTTAGCAGGGTCTGTAGCAACAGGACAAGGAGTGATGGTTTTAAACCCAAGGAGGGAAGATTTAGACTAGAGAGGAAGAAGACATTTTTTACAATGAGATCCTGGCCCAGGTTGCCCAGAGAGGTGGTAGGGACACTATCCCTGAAAACATTCCAGATCAGGTTGGACATGGCTCTGAGCAACCTGCTCTAGTTGCAGATGTCCCTGCTCCCTGCAGAGCGGTTGGACTAGATCATCTTTAAAGGTCCTTCCAACCCAAACCATTCTGTGATCCTGTGTCCTGAAAAACAAAACCTGATTATATCAGTGAGCAAGGCCTGAGAACACATTGTAGCTCAGGTAGTACTTGCAAAGCTTTCTAAGATCCTACAGGTTTTGTGAAAAATGGAACCTCTTACATGGTGATGTCAGGGGGTTCTGATGCAGTTGTGGATGGGTTGCTTTATAAGTAAACCTTTTAAAATTATTGTTAATAGATAAATTCAAAGAGAGTATCAGATTAAGTCCCATTCGCACATAGCCATACAGATACCATAAACTTGGTATTAGCTTGCATTACCTGCTCTTCTAGACTATGATCCTCATAAATCCACATACAAAGTCCTTAGTGTGCTGGGAAGAAAATACATAAAAGCAGAGAACTTTAAAAACATTATCTCAAAAGCCAGGGAAGGGCAGATGACAATAAGTAGCCAAGAGTATGTCAAAAACTCGAGTTAATGCGTGTTCCAGTGTGATACTGTCTTCTAGACCAAGCAGGCCAACTGTGAAGAGCAATACCTAGAGATAAGAGGCTGGCTTCAGGCATATATGTTCAAGATGGGATTTCTACCATTTTGTATTAGCATAGTTAAAGTTTATAACTATGGTTAAATTTGCTGAGGATAAAAAACATGAGCTAGCAAAATAAATTAGCTAAGGGGTGACAGGAGGTAAAATACCTCTCTGAAATTTCCTGAAGGAATCAGATAACGACAACTGAAACTGGAAACGGCAGAAGGGAAATTGTGTTCAGTTCATGAGGCTATCTTCTTCTAAAACTATGTGGACAAGAAGTCTCACCCTATCAAAACATCCTTTGAGCGTTTTATATAAAAGCCTTAGAAGATTCTTAACCTCATTTTGCCTCAGAGTAGCTTATAGTTAAATGCAATATGACTGAAGAAAACATGAATTTCAGGGGTTGGAAATGTTCTTAGCAGTAGCCGAATGAAGAGGCTTTGGTCTTTGTATTTTTAAGGATGCTTTTGAAGTGTTTTTTAAGAGGAGTATTTTTCTTTCTCTCCTTTGACAAAGTTTGCAGCAAGTTGTATTAATTTCTTAACATACACGAATTCTTTAGTCTTCTCCTATTCAAGTATAAATGAAAATATTTTCATCAAAATATTTTTGATGAAAGGTTTCATCAGGAGCTCAGCAGCACACCCTCAAAATCATTACACAGTACCAAATCCCAGGTAATTTCACACCAGAAATAAGAAGCTTGCTGTGATGGAGCTACTCACTGAACTGCTTTGTCTGCAGATAAATTGTTTTTCCTGTTTAAGTAGGTTCCTTTCATCAATTATTTGCTTGTGGGCTCAACTGTAATTAGAGCACAGCATTGGGGGGTTTTGGCACAGATACTGATTTTATGCAAAAAGGTGGAATCCATTAAGCATGAGATTTTTAAATGCTTCATGGCAGAGGCTTTTATTTCTGATATTTGTACACAGCCTTGTTTGCTTCTAGCACTTGTGCTACAGCAGTAAAGTGTGTATTATTTCAAACCTGTACAACGTCTCCAGCATCAAGCAAAGCGTGTAGCTTGCGTGTAAATGGATTTCCCAGATTCTTCTGCATCTCAGTGAATAAAGAAGCTATGTCAGGAGTAGAGGAGAAGAAAAAGAAATACCAAAACATGATCATGAAGGGAAAGGCAAACAAATTCCAGTGTAAAAGTTAGTTAGACTTCAGACTTTTCCATGTTCTTCCCTGTTTTCTCTTGATTTATCTTTTGAATTTCAGTATGAATCAAAAAGCAAAATTTTGTAGTCTCAGCCCCCCGAAAATTCCCAGTTGAGTAAATTTTATTTAATTTCCTGAAACATTTTGCCATGCAGCAGTACCCATTGCCTTGTTGCTTGTAAAATCACTTCTCACATCAGCAAGACAGTATTTTCTTAAAAATAGTCTTGTATGTTCATCAGTGGATGGCACTGGGGTCAGTCAGATGTTCAGAGTCGTAACACTAACCAGTGTAAATGAATTTGTCCTGTGGCAAGGCAAATAGTTGCGCCACTGCCAGTGATTTCTGCATTCTGTTTTCACATAAGCCTCCTGGTAGCATTCATACTTTTTTTTTGTGTATCTTAGGTGCACCGTTGGAGAAATAACAGATGCAATGAAGAAGGTGTTTGGGGAGCATAAAGCCAGTGACCGAATGGTGAGCGGAGCTTATCGCCAGGAGTTCGGAGAGAGTGATGAAATTCTTCATGCTATCAACAGGTGAGAATAGCTTCCCAGAAAGCCAAAGACAGCCTCACATTTAATCAATGAGATACGTGTGCTACTCACTGAGCCTTAAAATGCATTTCCCAAACCTGAATGATATCCCAGAATGACCTACATAGGCACTGCCATACCTGTGAGCGGGGAAGCAAACTGAGAAGAAATAAGTGCAATAGGAGAATAATCAAAACTTTATCGAACTTGCATTTGCTTGCAAACAAAATCCACTGAGGTGATGTTATGATTTGAGGATTTTATTCAAATAGAGTATGCAGCCGTAGGATTAAGAAGCTGGGAGACATTGCCTAAAATCCTCATACATCCGATTCCTTCTTGTGAAGACTCTATAATAGTAATTTCTAAAAGGTTTCCAGCAATTCATATTTACAAAACTTGGGTTTGATCTGCCCATAAATTGTCCCTGCAACTTCACTCTTACTGTGCCTAAAATTGTAAGACTAAAATCTGTCTGGATATCCACATACAACTTCCAGTCTGTGGGTTTTACTTACTCATACCACAAGGGAAAAAAACATCAGAAGATGGTAATATGTGTGAAAACAATTGCCTCTTGGTGCCTTTTTTCAGCTTGTGCCTTTGCTGCTGTCCTCTTGGATACGGAGCCTGAATTGCTGTAGTGGGTGGTGATGTCATACAGATCGATGCTTGTCAGTCCCTGCTGTGTTGGGCTCACATATTACAGAGTTACAGGATCTCTTAGAAGGGAATTACTTGATTGCTTTACAATGGTGACGTTCAGCTTGACTTGAAAGTAGTTGCGCTTGGGGATGTCACCATCGTTATTTATTTTAAGTTTAAATATTTGTAATTAGGTGTTTACACAAAACTGGAGTGATTCCTTGAGAATCAAGATATAGCTCCCTATTTTACATACCTGCCTTTATGTCCGAGGTCATACGTACCTGTCAGTAAACATGGTGACAAAACTGGCTTTACTATGTGTCACCTTTGCATATCGCTCCACACTGAAAGCAAGGCCTGAGTTATAGTGACTCAGGTAGTCTTAGACTCACGGGCCTGGAGCAGCTGGAGCTGTTCTTGGCAGGGAGCCTGTGGGTGGAGAAGTAAGAAAAAATACGGAAACAGAAAAAAGGATTTAAAGATACCACAAATCAATTCAAATGCCTACTTCACTGATACTCTCAGCAATCCTTAGTCCTATACGTCCTCAAGCAGACGCTTTGTCAGTCTGCTTTTTCAGGTTTTCTTGACCTAACTCCTTTTTAAGCTGTCCCAGTCCTTACTTTTTCCCACTTATATATTCCTGTCCTGGCATCATCTCCTGAGGCTGTTCAAATTTGTGCTGATAAATCCTTTATTGAGAGTTATTCTTTTCCCTAAACTAAGCTGCTGGATTTATACAATGATCGTCTCAGCTACATCAGCATATAGATTAAAGGTACACCAAATCCATACGACTCCATCATTAACAGAATGCTCAGAACAGCACGATATTGAAAAAATAAACCTCCCGAAAAGCTTTTATTTCTGAGAAGTGGTAATCTTAGGGTCCCACTCAAGGATAGGTAGGTAGTGGTGGTACATGGTTAATGAGAAGTAAAATGAAAGATTAATTTCTGAGGCTGTGATGACGCAGTTACTTTAGTACAACAGAAGTAAGAGCTGCCACTAACCAGCAAAAGGGAGGCACTGGAATGAGTGCACAGAATGGAGGATATGATAATCCTTTCCTTGTGGACTTGTGCCCGGTGGAATGATGATGCTCAACATGACGTCTAGTACCCACCCACCTCTATAGCCTGCAGACCATGCAAGTATTTTGAAAAAATTGGTCATAGTTATTCCGGAAATCTAAAAATGGTGGTTTAGTTCATTGTAATTCAGCTCATTAAACCCTCAGAGGATTTGAGATTTTGTCTGTTAAAAAGCAGAGTAGTAGCGGCAATGTGCAGGAAATGTGTTAGTAATCATGCAAAATGAATATTATCATAGTATACAGGCTACATAGACAAACCATGACTTGGAAGATACTTTCATTGAATGTACAGAAATTATGCTGCAGTTGCAGCCAGTGTGTTCTTCGTTTGTGAAAATATTTCTTTCTAATGATTCTCAATGACTTACAGTGATACAACGTGTGTTTTCAATCAGGGTTAACAAGTTCGTGGATCGTGAGGGGCGCAGGCCTCGTATACTTGTTGCAAAGATGGGTCAAGATGGCCACGACAGAGGAGCTAAAGTTATTGCTACCGGATTTGCAGACATTGGCTTTGATGTGGACATTGGTCCCCTCTTCCAGGTATGACTGATTGAATCGTGTCCAGTGTGTTTCAAATGACCTGATTTTCCCTCCAGTGCTTGTTCAGCAACCAGGCTGGGGATGTTTCTTGTCACATAATTCTCTTTCCATAGACACCTCGAGAAGTAGCCCAGCAGGCGGTTGATGCAGATGTGCACTGTGTTGGTGTGAGCACGCTTGCAGCAGGTCATAAAACTCTTGTGCCTGAACTCATCAAAGAGCTCAACGCCCTCGACCGGCCAGACATCCTTGTCATGTGTGGAGGTGTCATCCCACCTCAGGTACGGGTCAACATCATTTCCATCAAGACTAGGAGACTCTTTTATTTCTGTCTGTGCTGGTTTTAGCTACATTCTATTACTGTCAGAGGTGATGTACAGCACTGAAGGCTGCTGTGTACAGTCACCAGGGTCAGCACAGATCTACAGGATGGTCGCAGATTCCTGTCAGGTCTCATTGATCTCATTTTCTGTACAGCATGTCCTGGTTTAACTTACAGTGTTTCTTGGATGGAATATTAGGTTGTGTTGTGAAAAGACTAGCCTTGGGGAGATGTTCTTTATGCTCTGGCATTTCCAATTACTGTACCTTGTGTATAACTGGTAAAGGCTAGCTCCTGTCTTGAGACTTTGTGACTTCAAATAATAGTTCAGAAGAGGCACATCTAGCGACTGAGACATGTGGCAGATCCCAACACCTCTAGGCTACACACCTTATTCGCTGTTTGGCCTCTCCTCTTGTTCCTCATCGTCAGGCCTGTGTTGCTTCTCATTCCCCCTGCTTGACTATTTCTCCTCAACCATTGAACAGTTTGTTGAATTCCCTTGCAGTCAGATCTGTACTTTTGTCCAAGTTTTCCTTATCTCATCCACAGTGTCCCTGACTTTATCACCTTTAGGGTCATCTTCAAGCTGATTTTGCACATAAACCTCCTAGTACTCCCTTTTCCCAGACTTCCTTTTCTAGCCAGTTAGGTAAGCGTTCAGGAGTGGCAGACTTCTAAATTGAACATACAGAACTCATAGTATTTTTCTAAGATGCAAATCATGTTCTGTCCAGTCTTGTAACGGGATGCTACTTGCCTGTAGTTGAAAAGGGTATAATCTGTCCAATATGGAAGTAAGAGAGACTACATAACTACTTCCCAGGTCTTTTCAAAATTTCAGGACAATCATAAAATTAGAGTAACTTAGATTGCAAGAGCACACTGGCAGTTATCTGGTCCAAGTCCTTGTTTAAAGCAATATTTTCAAGATTAGAAGTTAGATCAAATTTAGATTAGGTTATTCAGGGCCACATCCAGTTGACTTTTAAATATTTGCCAAGGATCTGACATTAGGTTGATTCTAAATAAATAAACCCTTGCCCCTGGATTTTTTTTTTAATATTTCTTTTTAAGCTCCTACCTACCATATTCCTCTTGATGCTGCCTCTCTGTGATACTTGTTGCATCTGCTTTGTCAAGCCCAGGATAGAGCATACACCAACTATAAATCAATTACCAATTTTCTATTGCGCTATTAACTATAGATCTTAAATTCCTTTCTAAACAGGATTACGATTTCCTGTACGAAGCCGGCGTTACCAACGTGTTTGGTCCAGGGACTCGTATTCCAAAAGCAGCTGTCCAAGTGTTGGATGATATTGAGAAGTGCCTGGAGAAGCGGCAGCAATCTATGTAATGCCAAAACGTCGCACAACGCAACCAGCCTTATACCGACTGCCTATGGAATGTAATCATCAGCAAGGGATTGCCAGCCACACATCTTCAGTTCCACTGCCCCGTGGCCTGGTGTTTTGTGCTTTCTAAGAAAGTTGTGAATTCTCTGCTTGTTCTAGTTGAGGATTATTTATATATATATATATGTATACACCCACAAGAAAATTTTATCGCTAAAACTAGGACTTCAGGGAATAAAGGGAATTCAGTAGGGTTTGTTTTTTTCCCAAGGTACACTGATAAATAAAATATCTGTTACAGCTCTTTGGTTGATCTCTTTTGCATGCAGAGAACTTCTTTGGAATTTTTTGGTAGGCATTATAGAGCTAGAAGTCTAGAAGTCTTCAGGCAATATCACTAAAGTTTAGCAGAGATGTGAGTGAATCCAGCAGCACTTTGATGTTAATGTTAATCTGATTTAGCTCTCTTTAGAAATGTGTAAGTAGATAAACCATAATTTTTCAAAGTTCATGGTTTGTTTAATACGATACAAATCCTGTATCGGGTAGTAACCCGTATAGGAGCAGCTGTGCACCTCTGCCCTGCCTGCATCACTGCTCTTCCCTGATGCTTTACTGCTTCTCAAATGAAATTCATTCCCGTGCTCCTCCCTTACTTATTTCTTCATTTTTGTCCAGTATTGTTCTTGTTAGCCTTGTCCATTTAGCAGCTGGACTTTCTTCAGGTAAATTGATCTTAAATTCTCACCATTTTTGTCTCCCCTCAAGAAAGAATTTGATTTAAAGCTATGCAAAGTCCTTTGTGGAATCCATACAAGGCAAATGGAGTGTGAGGGTCTTTTGAGGAGCATTCTCTGGTGCTGTGGCCCTATCCCACTTCATTTTGCCTTTTTGGTCACTGCACCCCATCGTAAACTGAGGCTACAGCCTCTCTGGGATAGCATTTGTGTGAGTCATGATGGAAGAGGCTGCAGCACGCTTCTAAGAAGTTCAGCATCATCGTGCTTTATTTAGAACGAAATCTTCTACAATTAGGTGGAAATTGCAGATCAAATTAATAGCATTGTATCCTCACTACAAAGATCGCAATTGATGAGATCTTTGCTTAGAATAAGCTTGTTTAATGGGCTCCATGCTTGTAGTCTCACACTGCTCAGCAACAAAGGTTAACCAACTTGCTGTTTTCTTCTCTCTGTCTTTCTATTTTAGGTTTAAAGTATTGATCCCAAACCAAACTTTTGCCTTGAAAACTCCTTGGGGATTTATCCTCAGCTATTGATAGGTATCTCATTCCGTCCAAGAAAGATCAGTACGGTTCAAATGAGGATATAGAGAAAGTTGACAACAATTAAAATATTTCTTTGTCTTTTCACAAATGCGTGAGCTGACACAGGCAAGATGCAGGAATAACCACAAGACCAGGGATGAAATGCAATGCGTACATTTATTTTCATTATCTCACCAGCTGGGGGATCCCAGGCAGAGGCACACAAGCGGGGACACAGGCACTGTGGAACTCGGTCCATGCTAGAGGATCACTGAACCTGATGGTTTCTCCTGTTTATCAGGGATTTGCACAGGTGTAATTTACTGCTGGGCTTTGATCTTCCCGCAGCAGGGCAGGAATCTCAAGCATGTTCAGTAGGGTGCCTCTAAACGCATCACAGGCCCATGCTATCTAAACAGATGTTCTGCTTGTCCAACACACAAGGCCAAGCAGCAATTAGTATGATAAATGTGGGGTTTGACACCCCAGCTGCAAGTCACTTGAGCATGTTTACAATCCTCCTCACCAGCCTTCCGTCCTTTCCCCACACAAGCCTTCTTTACTTGCCAACTGGAAAAATACATTGTCAAAGTGACGGTGACCTCTAAGCTTTGTAATGACAATCATTAATTTTCCTCTGTGGTTTCTCTGCTCTTTGGTAATGTACGTCATCTACCTGTATTTGCCTCACTGATTCCTCTTCTTGTTTTAACTTGCATGGTCTTAAAAATCTGCATCTCGTTCCTTTGAATTCAGTAAAAAATCTCCACCAACTTAAAACTGGAATTGCTCCGGGCCTTCAATGCTTGAAGGAGGGCACTCTAAACCTCTAGACCAGGAATAATGTATATAGATTCTCAAGGTTGGAAGGCAAAATAGTGAGTCTAGGGAAAGAATAGATTTCCCATCTGGCATATTGTTTGTATTAGGTTCTTTAAAGAAAGAAAATACTCAAGCGAAGAGAGTTTCCTTCAAACTTGTCATCAGTTCACCTCCTAAGTAGAGATTCTATATGAGATGACAAGCTAAGATGGAACATGGTTTTCTCATGTTCTGTGCTGCTGAAGCAGCGGAGCAGTGAACATAGCGCTTACTGATGAGCTGATGTTGGGTTGTCAGCCCTCACGGATAAGGGCGAATGGTCGCAAACTGAAATCTCAGATGCTGCACGCACTCCTCATCAGCCAGGCTGCTTTATAAATAGGCTGTTGTTAGTGGGAATTCGAGTTAGTGCAGAAGCAAGTAAGTATAATTATATGGAAACATTTTGTTTCAGGCATGTTCCGGGATGAAATGATACCTGTAGATTGCGGGACTAGGTGCTCAGATCTTTCCAATAGCAATGAGCAAGTTAGCAGCAGATTCCTGCATGGCTAAGTAATTTCCCTTGGGATTTTCCAAAATCGGAGATTTTTTTTATCCGTAAGGCAGTTTCTGTTTTGCAAAGGTGTGAGGAATAGAGATAGGAGAAGGCTGATGATGCAGAGATCCTAACTTACAGATGGGAATTGACTTTCTGCCGTGTGTGGCCTTTCACAAAAGGAGCTTTGATAAAGCAAGAACTTGAACACACCACCAGGTCTCAGGCCAGTGCCCTATGAAACGAGCTTTCTGCTTGATTTTCATTTTTAAAGTAACCTCTTGAACATGGTAGATGGATGCTACTGAGGTCAAATAAACCTAATTTGATCTAGTGGAATATTTATGAGTTGGTAACACTGCCAGTGGCCGGAGATGAGGGGAAGGAAAGTTCCTTAAAGTTTCCTAACCCCTGACCTAGTCATTAGTTTGTGCCTTAGTGTATGTTACAGCTCATGTCTCATTTTGTTTGTTCTTTGGTAGTCCACACTCTACAGTAACAGAGATTCTAATCGCCACAGAAGTGTTTAAGCATATCTTTTAATTCTGTTCTTGGCCTTAGCTATAGTTTATAAAATGAAAGTAATTATTAGGGTTTGGGTGTTTTCAAGAATTCAAAGCCCATTCACGATTGTTTTAGATTGTTTAAAATCTGTGCCAAATTTGCCTGTGGTTTAACTCTTCTTGTCTTCACTGAACCTAATGCAAAGATAGATGTGGTCAGCTGAGCAAGCAGGAGAAGCAAGAACTGCTGCAGTTATCAAGCCGTATTTTGTACAACATTTCAAACCCTAAAGAGGTGTGTCTATGTCCTTTAAAATCACAAACAGTAAGGCAGAGAGAGAGATTTAAACTGCAGGAGCTCATCATTTCCACCTCAGAATCTCTTTTGCTACAACTGGCTAGCAGGTTGCACATGTGCTTTAAACCAACTCAGCAAACTGTTGCAGCTGTGTCCGTGCTCCAGCCGGTGGAGAGCTCAGTATCTCAGGAGCTCCCACTGAAGCAATGAGAGCTCGGACTGCACCTGCTAAGCAGGTCATACCGAGGATGTCTTTTGGCACGCTATACAAAGCTCTCCTCCAGAAAACAAACCCTCCTACAGCTTTCATGGTACAAGAGCTGTTAGACCTCAGCAAGCAACAGCCTAAGTGCACAGTTCCCTTCTCTAAGAGATTCCTTCACTTCTCATCGTGCGATTTATGATATACAGAAGGTATGCTTCACTGACTGCCACATCCATACCTAATGGCTTCAGACTAAGGCAGATCCACTCCTTCTCGAGCTTGTGATTCGAGGAGCTGGAACTATACCTCTGACAGTGAAAAGAACCGTGGATCTCTCTAAGACATTTTGATAGCAGACACTTCATGCTTTTCTCCTGGCAGTGAACATTTCTCACTACTCATACAGTTTTCTGTCTGCATTGCTAAAAAACTACACTCTAAGCTGTATTTATTTGGTAACACTTTGTGCTCAACCTACAGTTTTCTCTGATGGCTGCTTTACTGATAGAGCCAAGAGTCTGCAGACAGATTGCATTAAAAATTCAAAAGTATAAGGAAAAAACCCCACAAAAATAATAAACCCTCTTCTAATTATAGCTGTTTCCCTGAAAAAAAGTTTAGTTTACATGGGTTTATGTTTAGTACATAAATCTATCTATTTCCTCTAAAGTGGAAATTCTTGAAAAAAATAGCAGATTGTTTGGTGTTTAGCTTAAAGACAGTATTTGAGAGTTGCTTAAAAATATATACTCAAACCTCTTTATTTGACATAGATATGCAGGAACAACCTCACGTGCTGCATCTGGACCCACGATGAGCCCAAGTTTCGACCTATGTTGTGAAACCAGTGCTGCATTTCAGCGAGTTGCAGCTCCCTGGTTCTCCAGCTTCGCAGCTGAAGAGAGGCGAACGTTGTCTCTCCCGCTCCACATCATCGACAGCGGATTTTCAGCGGAGTTGTCGGTGCTGAAGAAATGAACTCGCCAGCTGCAGCAACACTGCAAGTGTTTGATTTCACGACGGAAAGTTTTGCTGAAGATGTAGTAAATAAAAGGATTATACGCCGTGGAAGACTTGGCAAACAGACAGGGCAGCAGCGTAACAATGGGCTGGAGGGAATCGCTGGAGTTAAATATGGACCAGAAGCTGGCTGCTGCGTACGGTGTCCATGAGCTCAGGAACCCAACTGAGATGAGCACAGCCATCTGAAAAGGAAACAGGGCTTCAGTTCTCAGCTTGCGCTGACAGGGACTGATACTCAGGCATGTGGTGTGTGGATGAAACCACACCTGAAATAGCTGAAATACCTGAAACTATGCTTGCTATGTTGTGACAGGAGCACAGGTAGCACTGGACAGTGCATCTCTACACTGTCATCTTTTTATGAGGCAGTTGTTGTTTTGAACTCCTTTCCTTGTCTGGCTGCAATACATCATGGGAGACATAGCCCAATCGGACAGTATCACCTAATGACAGAATGGCCTCTAGAACACTTGGGCCACTTCTGCTTTTCCAGAAGAAATGATCAGCCAAAGTGTTTACTTGAAAAAATATTATACTAAAAAACCCCCGTTTCCATACAGAATTTCTGCGTAGCCCTCACTCAGCACAGCCAGTCAACTAAAAATACCTAAGGTGATAGAACAAGACCTCTACCCCAGCTATTCCAGCATGACTGGAAATCTCTATGCCCATGAAAATCTTGGATGCAACTGCCTAAAGATTTAACAAGCTGTGTTGTATCTATGATATATTATCCCGATCAAACTCCTGAAATGACAAGGTTTTCAGGAGCCCCCTGCTCCTCTGAGGAGTGAAGAGTATGAGTGAGACTGGAACCACAGCTCTACCTTTTATCAATATTGGACAAAAGCAACAAAGGGTCATTGAGAGCCATGCTTGAGCAGAACCAGTTCTCTGCAAGCTCCTGATGACAGCAGACTCTTCTCCTCACTGGAATAACTCACCAATGTCAGCTTCTTCTCCAGTTTAGCTGCATTAGGGATCCTCTCAATATTCTGGATCTCTTGGTACGCTTTGTGTACCTTCCAGGCGATTCCCAAGTAACAGGCAACGATGGTCAGCGCAGGCAGGACTGTGCACAGGAGGAACATGCTCAGGATGAAGGAAAAGCCATTGGAGGAGTTGTGGAACTTGCTCCAGGCTATTGTACAAGAGATGCCAAATGGCTCAGGGCCATAGTAGCCCCAGCCTACCAAGGGCAGAATGGCCCAGAGCAAGGAGTAGAGCCAGATGAAACTAATCAAGACGCGAACAGTGTTCTTGGTGATTTTGCTACCTGTGAGAAAGAGGAAGAGCAAGCATGTATGGATCTCTTTTCAGCCACGTGTTTTTTACCATAACTTTTTAAAGAGAAGAATCTTGGCTATAAATATGCCTGGGCCGCTGCTGCTGCAGTTCCCTCGCCTTTGCTCTTGAGAAGTGTAACAGAGAGCGTCCATGCACTGGCAGAGATCTGAGTGCAGCCCTCAGTGCTGATCTAAAGATTGGTAAGGGAGCTTTACAAGAAAAAGCTGACCCCCAAAGTACCATGCTTCCAGCCCAGGAATGCCAGGAGAATATTCCTTCCTCTCAAATTCTGGTATGCCTGCTTGCACACAAATAGGAAGACCAGACTGTCTGGTCCAGCAAAACATTTGGGCGCTCTACTCTCAGGTAGTTTCACGTGGTATTACTGAGAAGTGAGAAACCTCTTGGTTTTATAAGGAATTTAACTAGATCCTTCTAAGAACATTGGAGTTTGATGTTGGACTAAAAATTGAAGGTTATTCCTACAGTTGCTGAACTGCTGAACATAATAACCCAAATGCATGACTACAAGGTTCTCAGAGAAGCAATCACTTACTGTTAGATTTGGATGAATTGGTAACGAGGAATCGAATCACGGCCATAGCACACAGGGTCATCATGCTGCAGACACCAAAAAGGAAGCCCATCAGGGCATAATATATGCAGGACGCGTCTCCTCCCAGCCAAGCGTGGTTCCAGGCGGATGCAATGGCCAGGGGATACATGCTGATTGCCATTCCAATATCTGCTACTGCCAAGTTGACTGTAAGCAGCTCTGGTGACTTCAGGAGGGAAGAGCGTTTCACAGCTGTAGCAAGGACAGCTGAGTTTCCAAGGATTGTCAGGATGGCTGAAAGAGAAGAATCAGCTCAGACAATAATATCACATAGTTAACACACCCGTGAAACCCATTATCTAAACAAAGGATGTGAAAAATGCCCATTGTCAGCCTGAGACTAGAGTCTAGAAGTCAGGAGAGGCTGGGAGACTAGCCAGAATTCAGCATCACCCCAGTGTGAATGTGCACTGCCGTGCTATGAACCTTGTTCTTCACCTCCTGGTGAGGAATCTTGTTCTCTTAGCAGATAGGAAATGTCACATTTCTGAGAGCTGCTACACAGCTTGGCAACCTCGTCACAGCATGCACTGTTGGGCTTCAGCCAGCTCTTGGATTTCAATTCCTGCCTCCCTGCTAGACAGGGATTTCCCAGTCAGGCTGTGTTTCCACTACAGACCTGCTACAGCAAAGAGCACTTCAGATTTCAGTTTGCAGCCTCCCATAGCTCTGGCCAGCCTTACCAACTGGCAGAAACTTTGCCATATGAATAGCAGACTGCATCTTAACCCTTCATACCACCACACCATAGCTCTTTATATCCACGTCACACCCCCTTCTCCATGCACTATATCCCACCTATTCTCCTGTGACTCATATCTCACATGAAGAGCCCACATCTGTTCACTCCACTTTCTTACAGGATCTTGCACAACACACTATTGAGTAAAATGGACCTATCTACCTTCATTTTTTGCTGGTAATATCCCTCCTTATTTCTACTTCCTTGTGAAGAACTCCAGCTGTGCTGCCTGCTTGTCCCCTCCTCCCATCTGGTGCCCTCCACTTCCCAAAGCTTTCCCTCCTTGTAATGTATCATCTTCCACCAGAGCCCCTGCACAAGGCTTTTGGGCTCTGAGCTGCCTCCATAGTTGACATGTGCTGGCTGGGCAGCTCAGGGTCCTCACTGGTCAAAGACCACAATAACTAAGTGTCCCAATTCAAACACCCAAACTATTCTGGTGGTCTCTGAGTGCAACAAGACAGACCATAGAAATTGTTTAGCCAGAGGCATGTGACAGACCAGAGACTGCTTTGCAAAAGGGCCTGTCAGACATACATTATTCAGATATGCCATGGGGCTTCAAAGCGTTCTTGACAACAATGTCAAAAGTACATGTAGCGAACAACTCATTTTCTCATTTCTTTCAAGTGAACATTGTGCTGGAGCTACATTTTGATCAAAGGTTTTCCTGAGAAGGTGCCCTCTAAAGTCAGAAGTGAAATAAGGAAACAGAAGAAGATTCTGTCATGTTGCCTTCTCGCTGTGAAAGCAGAAAGGCTGCATTTGCCCACAGATATCCCATAATAAAGTGCCTGCAGAGGAATTAATGAAGGCATATGTAACAAAATTGAATAAATACATTGGCATAAATGCAGGAACAGGCAGTGATGTGAAGAGAAAGCCTTAACTGAAACAGAAATACAAATCTGAGACCCCATGTCCCTCATTCCTTCACTTTCTAACCACACACGTTCACTTGGCACCTCTGGATATGCCTGAAGAGTTCTCTGAGCTCTCAAGAGCCGTGTGTCTGCACACACAGAGATGCCCACGGTGGCTTGGCACAGGACTGACTGTTGGCAGATACCAACCTGTGGCTTGGTGGGAAGAGCACTCCCTGCCAAACCACAGCCACAGGTTGGGACATCCTCAGGCTTCAGGAGGAAAATAAACCCAATTCACTTTCTTCCGTGAGAGCTCTAACTACTATGTGAGAGGTAGGAAGTAACTCTTCATCGTACCATCGGGGTGGACATCCAGTCCTACCCTTTCTTTTGCTTTGGCAGACTTTATTCCCTTCCATCCCACTGCCTGTGAGGCTGCTGGATAAACTGTGAGCTGCATCTATCTACTTACCTTTCTATGATAAAACAGCTGGCATCCTGACTTGCATTTAAAAGAAAAACCCTTTGTTCTTCTGCAGACTGATTTTTTTCACCCTGAATTGTCCTCTCTGCTGTCAGCATGACTGAGAGGACAGCACAGTGCAGCACAGTGCAGGGCAGGGAGAAGCGTGCAGGGGTGAGATGTGAAATGCTAAAGCTCAGCAGTGCTCCCCAAAGCCTCTCTATTAAAGCACATAAAAATATATGCTTGTCTTTCTTCAATGCATCTCAGAAAGGGTTTTCAAATGAGCTGAAGGGAGGAAAGTACTCGCATCTTAGGAAAATTCAGTTGGACTGCAAGCCTAAACCAATTCAGCGTCTCTCCAAATGTACACCGATAGTAAACGAATCACCTGGGTGCATGCAATGAACAGACAAGGAAGATAACACTTAGCCAGAGCCATGCTAGCGCAGACCCCCACTTGTACTTCATTGTAAACCTATTTTCAGCAGGGCAAATAGGCCATTATAAAAACCAGAAGTGCTCTTTGGAAACCCTTATACCAGTTTATCCTACCAAAACACAGCTGCTCTTCATACATAATGAACATCTCCCCTGCAAGCGTCAGACCAAAGTTTGTCTCCCCTGATCAGAAGACAGCTCATGGCTCAGTTCAGAGGATTGAGATGCCAAGACAACTTATTTTGAATACTTGTGACACCACAGAGGCAAACTTATGCTGGCGATCTTCAGCATTGAGACAAAAGATTCTGAATCTAAGAGCAAAGATTAATCCTGGCATCCAACCGACTGAAGGCAATAAGCAGGAACCTGTGTGGAAACAGATTTTCTATCACTTCCCTCCAGCTTCCTCTGGAGCTGCTGGTGCTGAGAACAGCACAGGCAGGGCAGCCCTGGTGTGTCCACCCCTAGCCTTGAAGCAAACAAGCAGGTTGTGAAGCCAGAACTCACCTATGATCAGAAGAAAGACCCCAGCTCCATAATCCACTACTGGATGGAGTTTGGAAATATATTGCTCCTCCATTGTCCCTTGTGGAAGTGGGTGAAAGTTTTAAATCAAAGGCAAAGCAACTGTAGGGGCAAAGAAACCCTTCCTCATGGTTTGCCTGCTGCAAATGAGAGCCAGGCAGTTGGGTGCTGCCAGTGGGAAGCGATTCTTCTGCTTTCTCCTCTCTCCCTCCGTCTCGTGTGGCAGAGGAGAAGCCTGGAGTGAGAGAAAGGCTCCCTCCCTGGGGAGATGGAGTGAAAGCCAGGCAGAGCCACTGCCAGAGCGATCCCGCCTGCCTGGCTGGCAGAGCATCTCTCCACCCACCCTCTCCTCTCGCACCACTCTGATCCTTGGCTTGTCAAGCAACCTCACAACGCAAATCCCCCCAGACTGCCATCACTGAGCAAAACCAATTGTCATTCAGCCATCAGCAGCCTTGGGAGATAAATCCAGGCTGAGAGATCAGTCAGAGGAAGGAAGGTTGGGAGGTTTATTTTCCAGCTTTTTGGCTGAGTATGGTAAATATAAGGTTGGGGTAGAGGGATCTCTGTGTTGAAGTGCTAGAGGAAAGCTGTTTGCTGCAGGGGTTCAGAAGAGTGAAAGTCACATCACCAAAGGCAGGGCTTTCAGAGCTGCTCCAGGGCAGAATTGGATGATACAACTGCAGAGCACCACAGCAGAGCCAAGCTCTGAGCTCACTCTAGTGACACTCCACTGTTCTTACCTGGCAAGCAACCAAAGCAACACCTCACATTCCAGGTTACCTTCTCCTTGTAATATCTGAGCCTAAAGTCTTTATAATGCTTTCTCAGTCTTTATAAACAATGCTCAGTTTTGCTCCAAGCTCCAAATATGTGTTGCAGGTTCATTTCCATATGCAGGTCTCAGTTTTGGTGCATGCAGTTTACAGTTCTGTAGTTGTAGTGCCATTAGCTTGACTTTTAAGCCTGGGCAGCACCCAACCAGCACAGTGAAGAGCTGATCTATGCTAAATTATTTAATCCAGTACCTGGATTTGCTAAACTGCATTAGCATCATTCTCTGCTTGGGTTATTTGATTCTTTTCAGACATAGGGAATTATAAGATCTCTAAGAGCATGTAGACAGCTCACGTGCAATCTGGGTGGAATTTAGGTGCTTAAGTATAGGAGTAACTGCCTAAATTCAGAAATCCTTGGGAATGTGAGAGACTTGAAATGTTCTGAGTTTCACTAAAAAGCAAAACTGGCCAGGCACGGATAAGCTTCCACCTCAGCTTTGCTGCCTGTCTCTGTGCTTGCTCCCTGCTGAAGCTGCCTGAGATTCATGTACCAGGGATCCCTGCACTGAAGACTTTGAGGAGTTTAACTCAACAACCGAGTACATGCGACACAACACATACAACACAGGGCTCAGCGGCAATGCAGCCTTCTCAGGGCACCTTTGTTCTAATAGCTTAGTCATCCTCCATGACATGAAGAAACCAATTCACTCTTCTTGTTTCAGAGACTAGAATACATGTTTTTACCTGTAAGAGTGTTTTATTCTGCAGGTTATAGATGCTTTGGGGTGAGGAAAATGGCATAACAGAGAGATTCTTTTCTCTCCACTTGCAGCTGGATTATTCCATACCTAAGTTACAAGATTGGAGGGAGAAAAAGCAAATGATATCTGACTCTAGTATGGTGCTGAAGGGAGCTCTTGCTCCAAAAAATGTGAATATATTTTGCAGTGAACATCTATGGGATAAAAAAATCCCTGCAGGGGTAATGGTGGTTCAGTAACGGCCACTAGCTACAGCTTCAGAGTGAACCAATCTCAGAGAGGTGCTGCTCAAGGTATAGATATCACTTCAGAGGCACAAAATCTCTGTATCTGGGACCATGGCCCCACATCAGGATTCCTCGCTGTCAGCACACTGGGTGTTACAAGTTCTGTTCTTAGTAAATCTGCCTCCACCACTGAACAGAGGACTTGGTTACAAAACTCAGCACTAATTCTGCTGTCACTGACACAAACCATATTTTAAAAGGAGACTGAGCACTGCTAAGAGTTAGGTGTCTTCAGCAGCCCACAGCAATGCTCTAGTTCCCAAGTCCTGCTGTCAGGAGCTAAACGTAGGCAAGATAAGTGGAGGTGAGCAGAGAGGGAATGTCTGTTTTTCCATCAGAGACTAGACACTATAGCTCATAGCATTATCTGAATGGATATTTCAAGAGATGCTACAACAACTTAGCACTTCCCTGTGCTAAGTTACTTCTTAACTGAGGCTGGCTTACGTGTAATCAGCTCAAGCATTTCTGGAAAATTCCCCCAACCCATCTCACATCACTCCAAAGTCAGCAGAACCACAATCGAGTCTGCATGTATTCATGGCATAGATGGGAGGTTGGACTAGATGACCTTTAAAGGTCCCTTCCAACCCAAACCATTCTATGATTCTATGATAAGTACCAGGAGATGGAACAGACCAGCGGTTCTTCTTGAGAGATTATAAAATTTTAATTCAATGGCATAAAGTGCTGGCCTGAAATATCTGAACAGATAAGGAAAAAAGGTTGTGAGGTTCCTGTTCAAACTGTAGAGCTAGGAAGGTATGAGTTACAGGTAGAAGGAAGAAAAAACTCTTATCTGAGTGAAGAGAGACTGATGTTCCAAACCTTGATCCAATGAAAAGTTCGTCACAGAATCACTGAGGCTGGAAGACATCTCTGAAGATCATCTAGTCCAAGTCCATTGCTCAGTACAGGATCAGCTACAGTAGATTGCTCAAGGCAGGGTTTTGTATATATCCAAGGATGGAGTCTTCTCTATAGTGGATCTCCTCTGTGGACAACTTGTTCCAGTACCCCTTTGTGGCCTCATTCAAATTCTCATACAGTTTTCGAATAAAGACACCACTGAACTCAAGAAATGAAGGACCTACTCATTAGACATCCAGTGCAGATGTCCTTCAGCAAATGTTCCTTGCCAACCAGCAGATATTCAGCTGAATGGGGTTGGATGTTGCAATGCTTCTCAAGTGTTTAAGCAAGTATCAGTCTAGTCTAGGAAGGTAGGATATATACAAAAGTAATCATAAAAGGAAGTTCTTCTATCAGAAAGGGCTAAAAAAGGGCAGATATGATGTCTCAAAAAGCATGCCTAATAAGTTTTAAATAGCTTGATCAAATCAGTGTGGTCTGTTCAAGGAAAGAGATGCTACCATTCGATATCAGTTTGAGGAAGAAACGTCTTCTAGAGTCAGCGAGAGATACAGTAAATCCTCTGACAGAAAGTAGAAGATCTCTGCATTCTGACAATTAATCCATGACAACAAGCACAAAACTATAATATTGGTAAATTAAACTATGCTAGATCACCACAAAGATGCTGGAATTGGACTGTTCACCTTCTTAAATTCACAGAATGACTGCTGGTACTGTTATAGGCTGGGCCAACTAGCCCTGTCCTGAGTCTTTCCCAGGCACAGGTCAGCTATGATGAGCCCAGGACTGTTTCCAGTATGCAGTAAAGTCACAGGTTTTGAAGACAAAGTGATGCTGTTTAATTCCCTGGAACAGCTGTTGCCCTTGAGTTTTGCTCTTCTGGGTGCAAACATGTAGCTGAGACATAGATTCTCTAAGTGCATTCACTAGATGAGAAATGACTGTTTGTTGACAGCTTGTTGGTGCTCAAATAGAGCTAATTCTGATAAAGAAAATTCTTAGGGAAATTTCCTGGCCTGTGCTACGTAGTCAGTTCCCCTGATGCTTCTCCTTGGCCTTTCTTGGTTAAAACATGTCAGAGGGCTCAGTTCAGGGAGTCTAATGTCACCCAATCCAAG
>WEIS01016372.1:2099-15045 GCA_013389965.1 Todus mexicanus
AGCAGGGGAGGTTTAGACTGGACATTAGGAAACATTTTTTCACAGAGAGAGTAGTCAGCTACTGGAATAGGCTGCCCAGGGAGGTGGTTGAGTTGCCATCCCTGGATGTGTTTAAAGGTCATTTAGATGCATTATTGGGTGATACGGTTTAGAGGTGAACTTTGCAGAGTAGGGTTGATGGTTGGACTCAATGATCCCAAGGGTCTTTTCCAACTTCAATGATTCTATGATTCTATGATTAACTACATTTAGAGAGGATTTTCCATACAAGACTTCTGAGAAGTTTGTATTTCTCCTCCCAAATCAAAAAAGACAATAGTGTGCTGCTAATTCATATAATTTATAAATTGCAAATCATTAAAAGTAGCAACAAAAGTTGCAGTTCTCCTGAGTCTCTCTCTGACAACTATGACACTTTTTGTATAGTTCTAGCTCCACTGCAATCAATGGCAGAATTCCCATTGACTTTATAAGCTAATATTTCCATCCTTAGAGCAGAAAGGTCTTTATTTTGTCAAGATACATAATGTTCTCATTATAACAGCACTATAATTTAAAATTTATATATATGATGATATATAGCATCGCATTATAATACTTTTTTTTTTTAATGCAAAGATTCAAATGATATTTTGGGGGTTTGTTTTACTGTGCAATGCTTGTTTCCATACCTGACATTGCTTTCTACAATAGATAGGAGGAATGGGGTGAAAAAATATCTTCTAATTTATAGTATGTGGAATTAAATGTTTAATAGAGTTAAATAAACATTATTTTGTAAGAATGGATTTGAAGAGATTTTAAAAGACAGGCAAAATTAGATATAACCAGTTTTCTTGTATGCCCATGCAATAGCTAATTAGCTAATAGTTCATTAAATCATTAAATGTTCATTAGTTCATTAAATGGTGGGGGGAGTGTCATTCCTTGTCACCTTCGTTAATCACAAACCATATGGAAGTTACGAACAGCCACTCCTTTGGAAAAATTAAACTCCTAAATCTGACTTGAAAGCTGTTGATATGGATTCTGATAGGTCAGATTTAATGTCTTCTTAGCTTCATGAGCCAAGAGGTACATCACATTGAAACAGATCACAGGCTTTTACCAAATAACGTGCACAATACAACTGGCACACGGAATATGAGAGAAATCAGGGCTGTCCATGGCTTAGAAACACAAACGTACAAAGTTGTGGTCAGCACAGTAGACCTAAGCAAGGTAAAAAGTGAATAGCACTCCTTGCAAGAGGTTTTAAAAAATACTCCACGTGAGCGCTAATCCCTGATAAAAAGTGAGGTTATAACTAAATTTCAAAGCCCAGTTGTGTTTTCATTTTTTGAAGTGTTAGTGGTCTGAACACGTGACAAAAACTTCTATATTCTTTCCCCTTCACATCTGCTTCAGGCTCTCCTCATATTCTGTTTAAAAAATTAAGAGTATATAACGTATATAAATTAAGAGTATATAAAGTATATAAATTAAGAGTATATTAAGCCATTGCTAGCTGACTGTGTGCTCTATCTGGGGAATTCCCCCTTCTTTGTTTTAAAAGTAAGGAGCAAGGCTTTCAAAACTTGCCACTTTCCACTTCGGTTTTTGTTTTGGGGTTTTTTTTAAACGNAAAAACATTTTTTGTTTATTTGTGGGTTTGGTTGGGTTTGGTTTTGTTTGTTTGTTTGTGTTTTTCCCTTTTTTTTCCCCAAGTTTGTTTGTTTTTATTACAAAAATAGGTGTGTTCCATGGGCTAGTAGAAGGTTCAGTGTGTCCTACTTCTAGCTGTTCTTGAATGAAACATTGAGCATGTTGCAGTTTACTTAGTTGTGGGGCAGATGTGCCCCTTGTTTCCTCCTTGCACTACTGACAAGGCTGCAGCAAGGAGCTGTGCCTTGCAGCTCTCTGCACCTACATTTTGGCAAGCTCTCAGATACTCACCAAGCTTCTGGGTTTCTCCCTACATTAGTGCAAGTGCCACCTGACAGTCAACATTAGCACTATCATATACCAGTTGTACTATTGAGGCTTTGGCTACCTCAGGGTTATCTTCTTGGTGAGAGACTGCTGCTTGTAAATGATCCATAAATTGCCAGGAGAACTCCTGAGGCCCCTGCTGGATGGTTGCAAAGGAGCCCATTCTGCGTGCCCCATCAGGTACCTTTTTCCACGCTATTAGAGCAGCTTGGGTGGCCTGGGTACACAAGCATCGATCTTGCCGGGCTTGAACATGGGGATCCATATACTGCCCTTCACCAACCAGCAGGTCATAGCCTATGAGCATAACATCAGTCAAATTTTGCATGGCCTGCTGAGTATGGAGATCTGTACACACAATTTTCCAGATGGAATCCTGTGCTGGTGTTAATACCATTTTTAATAGTGCTTGCAAATCCTTTGGGACCAAATCATACCCAGTAGAGACTCCCTCCAGTACACCTGTTGTAAACGGGCTTTGAGGTCTCCATGATGCTTTTCCACAATTCTTTAAGAACCGGGTACCACAGGGACTCATCCTGTAGCTGCTGGTTGGGTCTTAAAATGATCGAAAACACCACAGGGTCCCCGTTATTAAGTGCCTCTTTAAAACCCATTTCTAATCAAAAGTCTTTTCCTTGAACCTCTACCGGGAATGTCTCGGAGGGGTCAGGGTGAAGGGGGGTTGGGGTCGAGGGTCAGTACTGGTGGGAGGTAGGGGCAGCTCGGCAGGGGTGGGGCAGCTCTGGGGGGCAGGGGTAGCCTGTGGGTTCTGGTTTTAGTTCTTTATCTTTTCCCTTTCCACTCCCTTCATGATCTTAGTGGCTGCGCTGGACTCTCCAGCAGTTCTGTGTCCTTGAACTGAGGGGCCCAGAACTGGACACAACACTCCAGATGTGGTCTCACCAGGGCAGAGTAGGGGGGGAGGAGAACCTCCCTTGACCTACTACCCAGCCCTCTTCTAGTACACCCCAGGATGCCATTGGCCTTCTTGGCCTCAAGGGCACATTGCTGGCTCATGGTGATCCTGCTGTCCACCAAGAACTCCAGGTCCCTTTCTCCTACACTGCTCTTCAACAGATCAGTCCTCAACCTATACTGGTACATGAGGTTGTTCTTTCTCAGATGCAAGACTCTAGATTTGACTGTGTTGTATTTCATTGAAGTTCTCCCTTCCCAACTCTCCAGCCTGCCTAAGTCTCACTGAATGGCAGCTCAGCCTCTGGTGTGTCAGCCACTCCTCCCAGCTTTGTATCATCAGCAAACTTGCTGGCAGTGCACTCTGTTCCCTCATCCAAGTCATTAATGAATATATTGAACAGTACCGGTCCCTTGAAGTCTGTCTTCATCCCGCTCAGGCTACAGGATGCAACTTCCCCCTGTCTGTCTGGAAGATCAGTAGTGCGTAATAGTCTGACGACCGCACCAGGATGGGGAGTTTCCTAGTGATATCCCTGATTTTGACTCCAAAGTAGACTATAGACTTCCCTAAGATGAGGGTCAACTCTGCATATTGGGCCCTCTGTTCCCTTTAGGAATAAGTCTCCAACAACTAGAACCCTTCTCTTCTTCCTCGTGGAAGAGGTTGTTATATGGCTGGAAGGCCTATCTGATCATGGCGAGACCTCTGGTATAAGTGACAGAGTACACCAGTCTCAAAGGGGGGAAAGGATTTTTGCAGAGGAGACAACAGGGATTATTGAAAGAACTTTAAAATTGAAGGTGGAAAGGGATAAAAACAGGCTCACCAGAAATAAGTCTGGGGGCAGCACATCAATGGTTGTGGGATGGCATGCTAGCAAGATTCTTAGGTCTTCCATCCCATTGGAGGTACAGGATAAACTGCTATGTCATAGCAAAGACAGAAGGGATATTGAAATCACAGAAGTGCCTCAGAATGGTCAGGTAGGAGTTAGGCCCTCTCCCCTCAAAAAAATGTGAGGAGATCAATAGACCAGCTGAAGTACATCTACACCAATGCACGCAGCATGGGCAGCAAACAAGAGGAGCTGGAAGCTACTGTAGAGCAGGAAAATTATGATAGAGTTGCCATCGTGGAAACATGGTGAGATGATTTGCACGACTGGAGTGCTGCGTTGGATGGCTATAAATGCTTCAGAAGGGCTAGGCTAGGAAGCAGAGGAGGTGAAGTGGCCCTATATGTTAGGCGGTGCTTTGATTATCTTGAGCATGCGTGTTGACTGAGGGCTGAGTGTCTACAGGTAAGAATCAGGGGGAAGGCCAACAAGGCAGATATCATGGTGGGAGTCTGTTATAGACTGCACAGCCAGAATGTAGCAGCTGTAGTTTTTAGGAGAAGCTCTGTGCTAGCTATAAGAAACCTTCTTCATTGAAATCAACATCTTTTGTGGAGTAAAGTGGAATACAGATCATGTTCTGTCTAAGTTGAAACCCTGGGTATGACATGGGAAAGATACAGAAATATTCTCATGTAGATGTGCTGCCCTGATCTTACTGTTCCTATTGGGCAGTGGTCTGTACTAGGCTGAGTTAGCTTTGCTGTAAACATGAAGGTTTAAATGAATAAATGCTCTCTGAAGATCTCACAGTTAGTTACTGCAGAATCACAGTATAGCTCCAAAATAGAAATCAGAGGATCAGCATGTGACTGTTCGTTCTGCCTTGCCAGCAAGGCTTCCACTAGCAGCAAACAGCAGCTGCGGATAAAAATAGAAGGTGATAGGCAACTGGGATCTACAGCTAAACAGAGAAGTCACCCTCCACAACAGCAAGGAGTCCAGAGCAACAATGAAGTCTCTCCGATTCATTAGCGCCGAAGCATTCGTGTCAAATGCAAAGTTTGCCAGGGAGAGCCTCAGTGGTGTTGCCCATAATCTTTTTCCTCTTCTTTTCAAAGCCAGCTATTTACTGGAACAAGGGGAAGTGATTCATGACTTGGTAGAGAACTGGCCACTTGTTGACTTTAATGTGGGAAAACTTTTGGGAACTACCGTGGACTACCAGGAAGACCTGAGCCATAGAACATGCTCAGTGTGCTTGGAAAGCTGTCTGACAGGGCTGAGAGACTATGTGCTGAATCATCCTTCTCCCTGCATGAAAAGACTGAAAGTGGTCGACCTGACCGGAATGAAAGATGTTGAAGTGCAACTCTGTGAATGTAAGAAGACAATGGGCAGGTGGGCCAGGACACAGCTGCTCTCTAAGCTTTGTCTAGAACTGCTGGTTTATCGGCAACAAACACAGCGCAATCCAGATACCTTTGAAATTAGTATTGATGTGCTAATTGACTTGTTTGTTACAGAGCGGAACTATGAGCTGGTAGCGCAGGCCCTCCTGAAGAAACACTGTTGTCCGCTGAAGATCTGCTGCGTGGCATTTAGATGTGACAACCTGGCTTTGCAAAAATTCTTCTATATCATAAAGCTCACTGATCCCTCTTTGCTGCGCAAACTGGAAATAGTTCACAATGTTCGCCTGGAAATGGAACACTTGGAAATACTCTTCAACAGTATCCACTTCCCTCTATTGATGTCTTTGACCTTGCCAGCACGAACATTTAATGTGCGCCGGTTCACAGCTACAGATGAACAGACGCTTGTTAACATTGGAGAAAAGATGGGTGAAATGACGCAGCTGACGGAGCTGAGCATGTCATTTTCCATACTTACAGGAAGAATACAGAAGCTACTCAGGTATTTGGTTATCTTGCTTTCACTGAAACTGTAAAGAACAGCACTTTGTGCCATCAGTAAGGTGGGAATCGCTGAGAATAAGGGAATTGAGCATATCTCTGGGTGTGTGAGATGAGGCAGCAGGAAGCTAGGAAAGATTATTTGTTGGGGAGAATTGGAAGCCAATGTATATCTTAAAAGAGTCTTACAGGAAATTACTGTTATTAGTCTTCCAGAGCCCATCTGCTGAGAAGGATGAGAATATACTTTTGCCTACCAGATAAGTGAGGGGTACACTCAGATGTTTGTGACTTGTCACATTCTTGAGCTTATATCTCAGTCAGCTTGGGCTGGACTTTGTTGCAAGACCTCAGTCATATTCTAAGTATTTTTTAGGGTGTCTGGTGAATTGTTGTCCTCTAAAAATCAGGCAGTAAATATACTAAGATTCCACAGATACTATATTTTTAGGTGGGTGGAGAGTACCAGGCTTTGATTTGAAACAGTGATTTCAGTTGTTGTGTCTGTTGATTTCAAGGCAAGAGAGATCTGAAGCTTTTCTCTACTACAGATTAAGCTAATATGTGAGTACTTATGATGAAATCTTGGGAAAGATTGGCAATTCTTGGAAAGATAACAAACTGCTGGTGTCCATATTTGAACAGAAAATAAGTTAACAGTATTCTTTCCAGAGAATCTAAAAACAAACAAAGAAACAACAACAAAAAAAAACCCAGACAAAAGTTTAATGGAGACACATCACCTTGGTCTAAAATTCCTCTGGTATAAAGAAATAATTTTATTTAGAAGTTGTGAATGGCACACTGCTTATATTGTTAGAAATAAATTACAAGTTTTTAACCTTGAGCCAGCTGAGTTCCGTGGCAAAAGTCTCATTAAGGATTTAGTATGTGTGAAAGGGATCTCTTCATTTTCATCCATCAGATCTATTTTATATTCAACTAGAATATTTGCACATAATCTCAGGTACACTTCTTGCAACCTTCTTCTTCAGAAGGTCTCTTTGCAACTCCAGAACAATGAAACATGTAAACCTCTTGGGCATTTAAAAACATAGTAGAAACATATCCAGAAACTAAAGCAGAAGTCTTGTTAGAATACTGACTGGCTTTCATCTTGGAATTAATCCTTCCTTAAAGGAAATTATCCAGATCTCTGGAATCGTAACACCCTTCTACAAGAAGCAGCCTACCATTGTGGTAGTAAAGATCTGTTATTAATTCAACAAGTAATAGGCACCTGACGATATTACAACTGGTTACAATTTAGACACATAGAATGTTACCAAATTAATCCCCATTAAAACAACATTGAGTCACGTAAAGCAGGAGCTAATTCATGGAACCGAGGAGAAAAATATACTTGAAATTGTTGGAACATGTCGCTGTTTCTCAAAAGAGGTTAGAGAAAATAATGAATGTGCCAGATGGTTGCACTCATAATGTAGATAGTTGCATGAAATTTTGTAAATGTAGCTTTTCACAGGTTTATGCCATAAACCTTTTTTTTTTCTCTGAATTCTGCAGCCCACTGAAATCACCACTGAAGATGCTGGATGTTTCCAACTGCTCCCTGAACCATGCTGATATAGCCTATTTGGCCTGTAGCTTCCACGCTAATCACTTAGAAGCCCTGGACCTAAGTGGTCACAATATACATGACCTTTACCCATCAGTATTCTTTAAGCTGCTCAGCCATTCCTCTCCAGTGCTCAGGATTCTTACCTTGGAGGACTGTAACATCCAAGACAGCCATGTCAACATGCTGATTTTAGGTTTAAGCCACTGTCAGAAACTACAGGAACTTAAGTTTCTTGGAAACCCACTGTCATCACTAGCACTAAAACACCTTTTCACATTTCTCTGTGAGTTGCCAGTGCTGAAAAATGTGGAGTTCCCAGTTCCAAGGGACTGCTATCCTACTGACATCACCTACCCAATTGATGATGCCAATATGTTCAGATTTGATCATCAGAAATATGAGAGAGTAGCAGAGGAGCTTAACCTCATCCTACTCCAAGCAAATAGAGAGGATATGAAAGCTTCAACTCCATTCTTCGGCAGTTATGACGCAGCTGTTCAGGAGACGAACAATGAACTGGGAGCTTGCTTGATCAACTCCTTCAAAGAGACTTTAGAAAAATTCACTACTTCTCTTAACAAATGGAGTTAAAAGTGCAACATTGTGATGATTAGATACTTTGTCAAAACAGAACTGAATTTAATCTTTTCTAGAACTGCACCTTCATTGATCTGTCTTGAGTTTTCTTTAATTTCCCAGCTGGATTTACTTCTCTTTGAATAGCCTCTGGTAATCTGAGGTACTTTATGTTCTATCTATTCCTTATACCTTACACAAACACTGCTCACTCTCAAAAGAGGAGAGTACCCTTAATAGCTGATTATTTTTATACAAAAGTACTTAGTTCTCAGAAGTGTCTAAGCATGTCTAAGGTTGGCTGATTTCTTACACAGTTTCCTCTGGATTTCGCAGCGAGGCTTGTAGTCTGACAGGAAAGTCCTTTCTCACATCTTGCAGGCAGTCCCAAAGATTGTGTGCCTATCCTCATCTATGGCTCCCAAAACAAATGTTTGGTTTTGCCCTTGGCCTTCCAAACTCACCAGTCTGTATTTTATCCAGTACATTCCCAATACTGGGAGATGTTTAACAGCCTCCATGGCCCTGTTCCTCTTGTTTCTTCAGAGGAAACCATGATGTACCTCCTTTTGCATACCGAGCTACAGAGATCGTCTAATATAATAGACTGCTGGAAAGGTGCCAGAGAAGGACATAGAATTAAGGAAACGAGATAAGAATGTAAAGAATGGGAGCTATGCTGGCTATAGAGAGGGAGCAGGATATTCTTCACAACTACTAACAATGGTCCTGTGTGAGTCCTGGCTCTCAGATGTCCCACAATTCTGAATGCTAGTTTTGATGATGATCTGCAAGCATGTGAGCCTCTCTGTGAGTGTCTAGCTGAGACTGACAAACTTTGCAGCTCCATGATTCCCCACACCCCTGCTCAGCTACCGCGTGTGTAGCCTGGGCAGTCTGGAACTACTTCTGGCTCTGTAGGAGAGATAACTCCACCAGCAGCTGGTGGGCAGATATAGACCTTACCCACTGCACAGTTCCCTTTCCACAGCAGGAGAAACAAGCATGAAATGAAAATAAGAAGGGCACTGCACCACTGATTTTACTTGTCTTCTGTTTTTCATTTGTTTTACAGGTTGCACTTTGTTACATAAAAAGCACAAGTCACTACTTTTTACAGAGAGCTTATTTCTCTGGTTCTGTCTTTTCCTTTCCTTCCAGAAGTTATTCAAGGCACACAAAACTATGATTGCCTTCCACCAACAATTATACCAAAAGTCCCCCCAAAATTATTAAATTGGCATTGTCCTCTTTGGCAAATGTTGGAAAAGAACAAATACTACAAGAGCTGGTTTTGTGGCACGCAATGTAATCAAGCAATCAAGCATGGAGACTAACATAATAGAAGAGATTTTGTTCAAGTAGAGATTAGCATTCTAATTGTCTGAGAAGTTCAGAAATGCAGCAGAGAAAATAAGATATCAAGAGCATCATTTTCTCACGAAAAGCACAGACAATACCAGTGGATTATTCATTAAAATCATTGTATCTGGAGCAGAAATGAACAGATACAGCATTGCAAATTTCCCTTGCCCCCCAGATCCTAGTATAATATCATTTCTATGAGTACTTTCTGGTTGTACAAATTAGTCTTTCACCATATGGGATGAGTCACTTGCACAGAGCACAGCTCCATCCCACAGGGCAGTTGCTGCCTCCTTGGGGTTAGAGACACCACCAGGAAACTCCCTGCTCTGGTGTGACCTTCCACAGAAGCTTCCCACGGAATTCCTTCAAGCTGAGCCCTGAGTGAGCTGAAGTTTGCTGTCTAAAACCTTTGTCATGGATCTAACCTTCAGCATGCTCAGCAGGATCCCAAACTCCACGATGTTGTGATCACTACAACCAAGGCTGTCTCTAACCAAGATACCACAGAGCAGGTTTTCTTGGTCAGCGAGCAGTAAGCCCAGCATCGCCCCATTCCTGGCTGGCACATCTAACATTTGTATGAGGCAGGAGTCCCCTAAGCATTCCAGGAACTTGACATTTGACAGCTGAGTTGCTGTGGTTTTCTTCCAGCAAATGTCTGGGTAGTTGAACTCTCCTATAAGAACCAGGTTGTGTTGCTCTGCAGCTTGCTTGATCCACCCCAGTGTCACTTCACTGGTCTTGTCTTGATTAGGGGGTTCATAATAGATGCCTACTGTAGGGTCTCCCTTAGAGACAACCCCTCTGATTTTGACCCAGGGGCATTTGATAGAATCAACGACACATTTAGGTTGGAAAAGACCTATAAGGTCATCAAGTCAGGCCGCGGCCCCCCTCCCTCCACACACACCCACCCCAGGCCTCCCTCCATGAGGAAAGGAAGGAAAGGTTAAGGAAAGGAAAGGTTAAGGAAAGGGAAAGGGAAAGGGAAAGGGAAAGGGAAAGGGAAAGGGAAAGGGAAAGGGAAAGGGAAAGGGAAAGGAAAGGCAAGGCAGGCGAAGGGGAATGCCAGGCTGGGGAGGGGGAGACCTAAAGGAGAGCAGAGCCTTCCCTGCACGCCCCTTCCACCCTGGCTGGCAGGTGCTGCTGGTGGCAGGGCAGTGCAGCTCTGCCGTGGCCCTTCTCCTTGCCTCCCAGAGACGGCAACACTGCCAGACTGAACTGTGCTGCTCTCCATCATTGAGCTGCTTGGAGAGTGCGACATGTCTGTGTTGAGAGAAAAAGGCAAAAGTTTTGTTCTCTCCTTTTCCTCATGCCTGTGGAGCAAACAAACCCCCTCCGAAAACCCTCATCCCAGACACCTCCACTGCCCCCAAATCCGTCACTAGCATTTCTCTCTTCCATCTCTCTACCAGTCGATGTCACTTCTCAGACCTGCACGTTGAGACAAATGTTCTGTGCAGATCTGAGGAAGCATCGCCAGCTCCTGGGGCACAACCTCAGGTGCAGACAACCTAATTTCAAGTGCTGTCCGTGTCGGGAGCTTTTGCAGGGGAGCTCCGCAGTTGTCGTAAAAATGGGAATGCCTGACAGTGAGTGCTCCAGCTAATCTCCTTCAGTCTGAAGTCCAAGTGAGAAACAGGTAATTATGTTATCTTTGTGTTTCCTTGAAGAAACAAGTCCTAACTAAACCCTTCTTTGACAGCACTCCTTGCCGTTCCCTTCTGATTTCATCAGGAGTGCTTCAAGGGTATTTCAGTGGTCACAGAGTATTTCTTCTGCAGGTCTGTTTTCTCTTTGGAAAAATCACTTGGCTTTGAACGATGAATGTCTCTGTCACCTGAAGGAAACAGAATTTTCTAGCAAATGGACAAGGAACAGCTGTTAAGAGGTTCTAAAATATTAGTACTCGGACATTTTCAACAAGTCCTAAATTGCCCTGGGAGGAGGATCCTTGTCAGCTTTCACTGTTACTGCAGCTACAGCAGAGGTTAGAGCTGCTGCGTTTTCCTGAGCAGTGTTTTCCAAGGGAGGCGTAAGAAAGACCCAAAGCCTACTTTTTGCTTTCTGATAAAATTGTGGTTTGTGAATGTCCATCAGCTGCATTTCTGCCTCTGGCAATGAAGTTGAAAAGGTCCTTAGCTTGCTGTTGAAGCACCACCTGTGTGCAGTGAGGTTTGCTGCTGGAAGGTGTTGCTGGTTTTGCAGAAAAGGTCACTGGATGTGGGTGTGCAAAGGCCGTTCCCCGGGCTCTGTCAGGACCTTTCCACCATAGCTCAGCTTGTCTTATCCACAGCCATATTTGTATTCCTCTTTATGTAACAGCAGTCTGAGAATAAGGTGCTAAAGCTGACTGTCTTGTGTGATACAAAATTATGACAAAATGAGGTAATTTTCTGATTAATTTGTGACTGTGCACATTTCATCTTCCAGAAACAAGAAATATGTTAAACTAACAGCTTAATCTGATATTTTCTTTTACTGTGTATTTCCACTAGACAGTAAGAATTGATATACTAAAATATTCTTTTTTCATAGCTCACATTCAGAGACATTGAAAAGCCATCTCAAAAGATACTACAGTCTCTCAGTGAGAGACTACGAAGGTATCTGCTGTGAGAAGATGCCAGAAGCTCACCCTATGTCTGATCAAGTCAGTGCCAGCCAGCTCCAAGACAAACATGCTTTTGGCCAAGGCCAAGCCCATCAGTGACAGTTGTAGCACCTCAGTGATAACACCAGTGCCAGAGCAGAGATTTCCCCACACCCCATGCTGAAGACCATGGTGAGGCAGGCTGTCCCCCTGTAGCCCATGGAGGGTAATTGTAGAGATGATATCCACCTGCAGCCCATAGAGCCAGAGGAGGCGAATGTGGTCGAAGGAGGCTGTGACCCTGTGGAAAGTCCATGCTGGAGAAGGCTCCTGAAAGGACCTGTGACCCTATGGAGAGAAGCTCACACTGGAGATGATCTTCTGGCAGGACTAGTGGCCTTGATGGTGACTCACACTGGAGCAGTCCATTCCCAAAGGACTGTCTCCCACGGAGAGGGCCCATGCAGGACCAGTTTGTGAAGAATTGCAACCCGTGGGAAGGACCCATGTTGGATTAGTTTATGGAGGACTGTCTCCCATGGAAAGGAATCACGTTGCAGAAGATCATGAAGGATTGTCTCCCATGAGTGGGACCCCACGCTGGAGCTTCTCTTCCTAAACTCTCTTTCACCTTGTGATATATCTATCCTTGCTATGGATTTCCTCTCTCCATGTGTTTCAACACCTTGCCTCTTCTCTTTCAGATTTTCCCGAGAGGTTTTTCTGCAACTGAGTATACGCTTCAGTGAAGCTAACTGTTATTAACAAGAACAGAAGTCTTTGGGCTAAGTTGCCACAGGTTACCTGGATAACAAGAACTAGCTCTACCCCCTTTTGTAGACTAACAAAACAAAACAAGCCTAGTGTTGCTTTTTGTCTGGAATCAGCAATAGGGCTCATTAAAAATTCAATCTGTCTTTCTCAAATCACTCTGTAAGCTCCTCAGCATTAAGTAATTATTTGCACATTTCTCAAGGTTTACAAGCTGTGGTCACCTTCTTCTTCAAGTACTACTTCCACAGCATGATCCACAAGTCTCTCCTTTCTCTGACTTGCTGCTCCCTTTGTTACCTCCCATAGTCAATATAATGAAGAAATGGCAAGAATAAAGGCAGTGAGCCCTAGGAAATCACTCAAGCATTAAGATAGTGTTGTTTGGAAAGGTGATAGTGAGGTGAGGTCT
>WEIS01016372.1:15239-35385 GCA_013389965.1 Todus mexicanus
AAGCTAACTGTTATTAACAAGAACAGAAGTCTTTGGGCTAAGTTGCCACAGGTTACCTGGATAACAAGAACTAGCTCTACCCCCTTTTGTAGACTAACAAAACAAAACAAGCCTAGTGTTGCTTTTTGTCGGGAATCAGCAATAGGGCTCATTAAAAATTCAATCTGTCTTTCTCAAATCACTCTGTAAGCTCCTCAGCATTAAGTAATTTTTTGCACATTTCTCAAGGTTTACAAGCTGTGGTCACCTTCTTCTTCAAGTACTACTTCCACAGCATGATCCACAAGTCTCTCCTTTCTCTGATTTGCTGCTCCCTTTGTTACCTCCAGTAGTCAATATAATGAAGAAATGGCAAGAATAAAGGCAGTGAGCCCTAGGAAATCACTCAAGCATTAAGATAGTGTTGTTTGGAAAGGTGATAGTGAGGTGATGTCTAATCTCCCTGAGCCACCCGCATGAGAAAATACGGTTTAGCAATAGGCCTTGTGAGCAGGCTCAATCCAGTTCCTTTTATCTACTCTTTAGAGCTGCTGGCAGCTATTGTGATCTCTCCCAGGGTCCTACTCTTCTCATTCTCATTCCAAGAGCCAGGTCACTTAAAACACACAGACATTCATGCAGTCCTAGATCTCCTCCTCCCTCCCATTACGGCACAATCAAGCAGCAGTTACCTGCTCAAGTGAGATAGTAACCAAGAGGATGTTTTGTCTTCCTAAGTAGGCCAGGCTGGCCTGTGATCTTCACAGAATGGCTGAGGTTGGAAGGGACCTCTGGCAGTCACTTGGTCCAACCCTTCCTTCTCAAGCAGGGCCACCTGGAGACATTTGCCCAGGACTGTGTTCAGATGGCTTTTGAGTATCTCCAATGATGGAGACTTCACAACCTCTCTGGGCAACCTGGACCAGTGCTTGGTCACTCTCACAGTGAAGAAGTGTTTCTTTGTGTTCAGAAGCAACCACCTTCTGTATTTCAGTATGTGCCCATTGACTCTGGTCCTGTCAGTGGGTACACGGGAGAGGGTCTGGCTCTTTCTTCTTTGCACTCCCCCTTCAGATACTTACATATCTTGATAAAATCCTACCTGAGCCTTCTCTTTTCCAGGCTGAACAGTCCTAGCTCTTTCAGCTTTTCATCACAGGAGAAGTGGTCCAGTCCCTTCGTCATATTCGTAGCCCTAGTCAGCATCTCTAGTATGTCTGTGTACCGCTTGTACCGAGGAGCCCAGACCTGGATCCAGTACTCCAGGTGTCACCTCATCAGTGCTGAGTAGAGGGGAAGGATCTTGATCCCTCGCCCTGCTGGCAAGGCTTTGCCTAGTGCAGCCCAGGATACCGTTAGCTGCTTTCACGGCAAGGGTACGTTGCTGGCTTGTGTTCAACCTGTTGCCCACCAGCATCTCTAGGTCCTTTTCTGCAAACCTGCTTCCCAGCTGGGTGGCCTCCAGCATATATTGGTGCCTGGGTTTGTTCCTCCCCAGGGGCAGGACTTTGCACTTCTCCCTGGTTGAACCTCACCATGTCCAGGTCCCTCTGGATGGCAGCACAACTCTTTGCTGTGCCAGCCACTCCTTCCAGTTTGTGCAATCAGCAAACTTGGTGAGGGCACACTCTGAGAGAATGCTTTCCTGGGCAGTCCTCAGCTTATCCAGAAAAGATTAAAGATGAACAATACGAGAGTCCTTGAAACTGTGATCCCTGGTTTACATGCAATTTTGCAGCCGCTCTGATTGGGAGTTATCCTTTCCTGTATTGCAGCTCAGTAAATCCTGATCATGTCCCCTCAAATGGAGAAAGAAATTGGGACCGTTTCATACTGACCACAAAGAATGTTTCCTCAGAGCGGATTGTTGTCATGAGCTCCTCTAAAGGCACAGGCTGGGGGGGTAGGTAGGGGGTGGTGGAGAGGGAGCATGTAGACAGTGCAAGTGCTTGCATTCTGTACAAACCATTATCCTCGTAGCTGCTCCTTAAACAAAACCACAGCTCTAGATAATTTATGCTTTGCCTGATAATCTTATTAGTATTCATGGGAATTGCTGTGTAAAGTTACACAAGGTGTTCCTTGCCAAAGGATCAATTTAATGTTCAGCCCTTAAGGTGCATCAGTTGTCTGAATAGTTTCCTCTTTATACATTGGAGCAATATGACTCTGCATTTTCCGATATTCCAGGCTCGGATCCAGCCCAAGATTCACAAATACATTGATTCAGAGAAGGAAATGAAGGAGATGGGGAGGAGATGGGGAGGAACAGGGGGAAGCACAGACCTGATAGTCTGTGTCAGACAGATTGAATCAGGCTTTTATTACCTGCCTTGGAGGGACTATATCAATCAAAGATTTGTCTAAGAAATGGCTCTGAATCACTGAGCTCTGTTTCTAAGTAACCAGGAATCTTACATTACTGTGATGTTTACCAACCTCTTAAAATTCTTCCTTATACTTACAGTTGTGTCTATTACTCACCAGATTGGCACCTGTCAAAATGAACCTAGCTTGGATGTTGAAACAGGTTCCCTTCTTCTCCCCATCCCATCATCTTCAAACATCACTTTCTTTCATTTCAGATCAGTTAATCTACTCAGAGACTCTTCCTCAGGATTTGAAGTGCCTTTTTAAAATAATTTCTCTGCCTGAAGTGGAATCACACTCAAGAACAGGGCCCAGCGTGCTTGTCCTCACTGAAGCTTAGTTACCGTATTTGCTTTTCCCCTGTAAGTCTTTATCTCAGCTAAGGCTGGGAAAGTCCTGATACTGTCTGATTTCCCCCATCTGCACAGTGCCCACAGAGCTGAGAGAAAGACAAATTAAATAAGACAAATTAATAAGAGGAGCAGATATGCTGATACATGCAAAATATTTGCAGGGAGAGGAGACTAAGAGCTGCTAGACCATAAAGCACTTAAACTAGGTCTGCTCAGAAACACACGTTTTCATCAGATTTGCTGATTCTTTCAGATAGAACTAATTTCTGTAGTTTACATGATTTCACTGGAACTTGTCAGGAATTCTGCTAGCAACCTGTCTGCTTTCCCCTTGCTCTTCCGCCCAGCTCCGAGGTTGCCATCCTTGTTGTTGGACATGGAGGGAATGGAAATGCCTGATTCTCAGCATCCCAAGATGCAGAGTGACTTTTGTGTCCGTGGCTCTAGGGTTTTCTTTGTTTTTATAAAAGGAGAGACATCATTTCATGAAGAGATGTTGCTCTCAGATGTGCTCTCAGGAGAGCACCCTCTGAGGGTAGGTGCTCAGACCCTGGGGCAAGGTGAGATGTTTTATTAGTTCCTGTTGATTAGTTCTTGGTGTCTCCTTGCTAGAGAAAAGTGTGTCCACAGCTGAGCCACCTGATCCTTAGTGCTCTGTAAATGACTGTGAGACTGAGCCACAGGACCACTCCAGATTTCACCATAACCCAGCTCCCCATCAGATGCAGAAACTAATTCTCTCAGCTCAGTTCTCCACTGTGTCTCATGTCTAGCTCTTCAAAATGGGAAAAAAAGCAGAATTTGGTGCTTAGCTGCTTAGAAAGATGCAAGTGCACAGCCAACCCACTCAAGAACTTAGCATTAGTGAGGAAGAAAAGAAGAAAGACGAACGTGCCAGCTGTTGCTGAATGGTATGTGGGAAAATCAAATCTTTTAAGATATGTTTGTGAGGTGCAACTGAGCTATCTGTAACACGTACCACATGCTGCCTGACATGGTGACAAGGTTTCAAAGAATCCTCTGAGAATTTAAGATGTGCATATTCCTGAGCATATTCTCGAGATTCCCTTTGAGATAGTAGCCAAGAGGAATGAACGCCTTGGTCATGCAGACCTTGGAAGCATCCCAGATATAACTAGTGCACCATAAACCCCCAAGAAGCAAAGGTGTATTAAAGGTGCAAGGTCTTAGCAAGACCCGTCAAAACGGGATTATTTCCTCACAATCACTGAGTCACTAAAATATTATACAGAATACGGAGGATTTATTTATTCTCTCCAGTTGAACGCTCTGCTGTTAATAGCTGCAGCTGTCACAGACAGGCATATAAATGGCCTTAGAAGGTTGAAGAGCCTGTCTGCTGGAATGCCTCACTTCAGCAAGCACGTGAGAATGGGAGCTGCAAACTGCTCCTCCTGACGAAAACCGCAGGAAGAAAAACAAGTTAAAAGTTACTTTGCTATTAGGTTGCCTTTGGTTGTTTGCTAGAGTTATCAAGGGGCTTTTTACTTTACTTGGAGATCAGTCTCCTAACAGGAGTCAAGGTGTCAAGGAACAAAGCACAGATTTGGGGCTGCTCTGCTGAGCGTTGGGAGCTACCAGCCAGTGGGAGGTGCCCTAGAAACAAGTGATACGAGCAGGAGAAAACAAGCTCACAGTGCAAGGGTATCAAACCATCAGTAAGTACAGGTGGATTTCCAAAGTATTCAGTGTTTGGTGACCTGCAAGATTCAGGTGATCTTGCCATAGAGACACAATAAATGTTTGAGGTGGGCTGATCTCAGTTTCTGGCACTAATTTCCTCTTGTCCATGACCCTGAGTAATTTAGGCAACAGGTACACCCGTATGGCCTTGGCTGTAACACCCCCCAGAGTGCCTCAGCGATTCTTAACGGCTGTACTGGGATTGCTTTTTGGAGCTCTGCCACAACACAGAAAAAAAACGGATGATTCATGGGGTCAAAATACGAGTAAAACAAAACTTGAGGCGTCTGTCTGAGCCCTATATTTAGCTGCTCAGTAATGAAGTATTTGAACAGCCAGGCTATTAATTAAGTGGGCACCCTCCTGCAAGTACTTAAACCTGCAAGCAAGTTCAAATCCGTTCTGGTCAGTTATCTGAGAAGCACCTGCTCTCAGGAGAGCACCCTCTGAGGGTAAGTGCTCAGACCCTGGGGCAAGGTGAGTTGTTGTATTAGTTCCTGTTGATTAGTTCTTGGTGTCTCCTTGCTAGAGAAAAGTGTGTCCACAGCTGAGCCACCTGATCCTTAGTGCTCTGTAAATGACTGTGAGACTGAGCCATGACTGTGCTGCTCCTCCCTTCCCCTATAAAATGCTGGTTTTCTGTCAGGAACTGCTGTGGGAAGAACCACTGTGACTTTGGTGTTGAAAGAGTCAAGGCACAACATGCTCTTGTGCAGCTGCAGCAGGCATAGCTGAGCAGGTAAGCAGGCAAACAAAAATAGGCTGCACAATGACCTGTGGGGCTTCTACTGACACCAGTCGGCCAATCTCTAAAGCATTTGAGGATGACAGACGGAGCCCTGCACCTTACAGGTCACTTTTCCCTACTCTGTGGGACAATGAAACCTCTACTGGCAGGACAGCAGATGCAGCTGGCAAGTGTCCTGTGTTAAAGATGAAGGTGGACACCACCATTGATCCCACATCCGAGTACCTGGTAAATTTGCCATACATCATTTGAATAAAAAGAACGGTCCAAATTTATCCTCTGTCTATGGCCAGTTAAAGGTAATTTCAGTTGGTATTGCTTAAAAAAAATACCCTGAAACAATTCTTCATCTGCTGCAGTTCAAAATTATGCACTTCATCACTGTAATTAGCAGATGGTGACTTGAGTGGCAGGATTTATTGAAATATCAGGATGGCAAGGGATTAAACAAGGTATGACTGCACCACTGAAAGATGTCAGAAAATATCTGGATTTTGGAACACTCCAGGGAGCATTTTATAAAGATTTTCAGTGCACATAAGTGAACACAGTTGCCCTACCTGTTGATGCATCAGCGGCAGTTAGTGCAGCAGTTGTGCAAGCCCAAAGGCAGATCTTGCCCAGGAAAGCCAGGCTGCTCTCATGTCTGTAAAGTGTGGAAATTTAAGGGTCAACTACTCAAGCCAGAAAAAACCCCAGGGAGCCAACATATCTACAGCTGGCTGTATAAACCTTGCTGCATCATTAACAGGAGTTGGCAGGGACAGGAAGTGTGAAATTGGTTTTTCATGGTGGGATTTGGTTGAGGTGGAGCAACGTGAGGCAAACTGGTCTTGAGGTTTACATGCAGGCCCTCCTTTTCTAGCTTAGAAGAACCACAAACACCAGAGAAGACCAAGGTAAGGACCCCACACTTGGGTATTTTGGGCTGCACCTGTGTGTGCTGCAGAGGCTGAAATCCTCACTCTGGAGCACAGCAGCCCATGTGCCACAGGGTCTAGGCACATTTTTGCTTCCCAGCTTGCTGGAGAACGGCCCCTGAGCTGAGTGCCCGCCTATCCTGCAACACTCTGTTCTCACACACCTGAGGTGCTTGGTTTACCTATTTGTTGTAGAAATGCAACTTCTGTTGGTTTGGTGATTCCTGAGCCACTTACTTTTGTAAAATTCTAGCTGGATCTTCCAGACATGCTTTAATTATTAAATAAGAAGAGTTCCCATTGATCTGGCAGAATAAAAAGAGAAATGTTCCAAGGAGAAATCTATCTTGCTACAAATTTCATTTTATAATACATCAGGTTATTCTTTGTGGCCTCCAGAGCTCCTAAGAAATATAAAGATTTTCTGTTTTGTGCTCTTTAACAAATAGCATTTGCTATACCTACGTGCTAACTCTGATATTCAGATTATTTTCAGTAATTCCTACCTGAAGATTTCCTGAAGATCCTTCAAGAAAGGCATTGTTAAGATATGAAGTCATCTGATGATGCAAATATGCACTTCTGAGTCCTGGTTCACGTTCACTTTTGTTTGTTAACAACACATGATGCAGAACGTATCTTCAGCATCATACCCAAAGTTATGGAATGAGGTGCTCATTCATCCACCCATCGTAAGTTTCAGATTTTGGATGCAAACACAGCTTTGCTTCAGAAGTCTCTGTTCCAGTTTTCAGTTTAGTCAAATCCGTTCTTTTTTAAGGTAGCAGTCACTTGATGAGAACATTGTGTCAAATCTATAGCCTGCATTACTGAGCAAGTTCTGTCTTCTCAGTAAAAGCAGGAGCTGCAAAAAACTTCCAAGGCAGCCAAACTTAAAAAAGGAAGAAAAACCCAAAAAACCAACCAAACCAAACCACAAAACAACCCCAAAATAAAACTCAAACCAGAAAAGCAAAACCACCACAGACAAATCCACACAGGAGTGTACAGCCTGCATCTCCAGTGCTGTAAATACACCGCTCCTTTGGAAGTGCTGCTATGCCAACAGTGCTACTTGTTCCAAACTTACTTCTTCGGGATACTTTAGTGGATTGTTTTAAGAGGTCAAAATACAGCATTCATTGCCAAAGCCTCCTCCTACCATTCCCCATGATATTATGCACACACCATTCAGAGGAAGAAAACTTGTATTGAAATTTTCTCGATGAAAGCCACTTACTAAGGAATCCAGAGTAATCCTACAACACAGAAGAGCAACTTGACTGCGACCAGCAGTAGATGCCTTCACAGTGGACAAGCAAGGAAAGAGCAGTTTTCCTGTGGCGCACACTCCCAACGCCTGGCATGCTACGGCTCGGGACTTCATGAGCTTCTGTGTAAAGCCACCTCCTTACATGAAGGCCCAGAAGAACTGGTAAGATCATGGAAGCTTTTAGCATCTACAATACCAGGACCAACGCTGCTGTTGCTGCCTCAGCTCTTTAACAGGCAAGTTTTCTCTACACCTGCCTGTAACAGTTCACCTGCTCAAGTGGGAGAGCTCGCCTCCATTCTGCCAACACATGTCTTGGGTCACTTGCCTTCAGGAAGATCATATATAACACCAGCACTCAATGCAAAAGTCAACGTCAATAATAACTTCAGAGCTTTACTCAGGAAATCTTAAACATCATCAGAAATGTGTATTGACATGCTTCTAAGTGTTATGGTCATTTTGAGATGGTTTTAGGGAATGAAAACTCATTAAATTCAACATCAGATAACTGTACTGTAAATTATTAACCCAGCCCTGAGCTGAAGCATTAAGCAAGTACAGTCAACTTCTGAGGACAATATTAATCCTGGAGTTGTTTTGTTTTCCATGAGTGAATTTCTTCAAACAATTATCACTTAACCCTCCCAGAATCTCTGCTCTCACATTTTCAGCTCAATAGTGCCAGCTGAAAGTCCAAAACACTCAACTCAGCTCTGGCACCACAAGTGAAAACTTTCAGTAGACTCCATCCCAGGCTCTTACATCGAGGATCTTCTCTTGGCCTCAACCATTTTGCAGATGAAGACATTTGGACAAATGACAACATCATTTTCCCCCACAGAAATGGATCACTCAAAGGTGGGCAGCTACGTGCATTTTTATTCATAGCCTTCATTACTTTGCCACATACTCCATTTAAGGTATTTTATTAAGTTAGGCCAACCATCACTTGATGGGAGGAGACAAGCTCCCTGCTGCTCTTGTCCCAGCCAGGAAGGCAGACGAGCATACACATCCTCATTTGATAGGTACCAAGTCCATTTTAATAGCAGAATCCTCGACCCAGACACCATTAAACCCCCTTTCCCCAAACCAGTTGCAGACAGCTCTCTTGGGAACTCAAAACCTGACTTGCATCCGGAAATGCATCTGCTTTGTAGCGTTGTTACTCATTCCTGTCTTGAGCATCCACTTGGACTTCATCCTCTGCAGGTACTGCATATCGCGCTGCTGAGCATAGGCTGCCCCTTCAGAGAGAAAGGAGGAAGAAAAATGGAGATAAATGTCTGTAAGCTCACTGCTTCAATTTACATCAGCATTCGCTGTCCGTTTTCCTTCCCATATGGCCACACGTTTCACTTTTCTCCTGGCAAAGGCCAGTTCCCTTGATGAACACCCACAACTGAGGTTAAGGGAAAAGGTTGTTCTGCATTCTACTGTGCGATTCTTTTATTTCAAAAGTGGATACAGATCACATCACTGCTCCCCAACTTAAAAAGTATTCCAGCTGTCAGAGTGGTTTATATTGCAGCATTAAATAGCAAGAGCAGTGGTTTTGACACATAGAGAAAGGATTATTACCCTAGAAACCAAAAAACCTTAGCAAGTCAGCAAATATCACAAACATGCCTGCTACCCAACTGAAGGGCTTGCACAGAAGCCACAATCAATTTTAGACGCAAACAACTTCCTGTAACTTACTCTGCTTGGATGTGAGGAAGGAAAGGGAACTGAATGGAAGGCAAACTACTGCACAAAACTTCACAAACGTGAAAACAAACTCCATCTTTGAATTGTAGAGCGATGACATCCTAGAACCTCCTCCTCTGCAAAACCCTCATGCTGTTGTTTACCTGTTTGACCCGTCCAGCCCAAAGCTCTGTACTGCTGCAACACCCGACCCACGGCTTTCTTGTTTTTCACAACGGCCACCGTTCTTGACAGGCCAAACCGCTGCTTGTAGTATCTCATCAAGGAACGATGACCCACTCTTGCACCTATTCAGAGGAGGGGACATCTCGTTAAGGGTCATGAAGTAGCTTCTGAAACACAGTAGTCGAGCGTATTGTGAAAGCAGTGGAAAACTGCTATGCTGAGACGTGCTTTTAAAAGGCCCAGAACCTTAAAAACTTTAAGGCTATTAGAAACTCCATGTAATTTCTGTACGAGCTGCTGTGCTTCACTTTTTACCTTGAAGAAAAAAACCGCAACAGAGTGAGCTGTTGTTTGAGAGAGCCTTAGCTCAGATAAACAGGCAGTTATCAGAACAGACAAGTTTAATAAGGGCAGTGACGATGCAGTGCTGTCTCAAGCAACCAGGGCAGTAACTTGCAGGAAATCCTATGACTGCAGAGCTGGTAGCACATTTCAGAATGAAAGGGCTGAGGTCCCCTCATAAACCCCCACCAAAACAACAAAAAAATGCAAGCAGGAGTGCCCAATGCTATACAACGCAAGAGTAAGTCTGTTTATTAATTTTACTGAACTAGTTTACTAAATTAGTTACCAGCTGCCTCTCTGAAAAAAAACAAACCAAAACAAAAACCTATGCCAAAATAATTTACATTATAGCCTTCTCAAGTTGCACTAAAACAAGATACGGAAAGTCTTGGAGTACACCGTGTGAGTTGCAGGTTAATGAAGAGGTAGAGTGGGCAAAGAAAGCCCCTGCCCCAGCCCACATACACATTAATGCTGAACTACTTGGTAGTGGACACAGTAGATGGTGAGAACAAAACCCCAAAGATGCTTAGATGCAAAATGACTTTCTCCCTTGCCAAAGGAACCCACCATGGTGAGTTGTGCTGCAGGTAATGGCTGCAGCTATGAGAAACGCAGGGAAGGTACATCCTAGCACAAATCCCGGGCCTACCTGAAGGAAGGATCAGCTCCATGGTGTCATCATCATAATCCAAATCTCTCTCTGTCGGGCGCCCTCCAGGAACATCCACATCTTCCCCATCCTTGTGATCAGGGTAACTGCTCCTGTGGAAGAGCAGCAGCGCACGGTTTATACACAGTGAGCAGTGAGCAGCCACAGCTACCTCCTGTTACACAGAACTGCGAGGCACAGCTATGTCAAGCCACAAACATCGTCATGCTTCACCTACCATGGTTTGAGACTTCTTCCCAGTAATGCCCTGCTCTGAACAGTGGCTGAAAACAAGGAGCACCCTTCCTGCAGCTGTTCTACAGCTCAGTACAGTTCTGCAACTACAAGCTTCTCAGCAACTTACAGTGAAAAGTCTCCACTGCGTATCCTGCCAGCTCTACACAGCTACTGAACAAGCGCTCCAAGAACCTCCACTAAATCCACCTGTCACCGTAACAGGAGGCATTTCACAGCTGAGTTAAAAGAAATTCAGTAAGAGACCTTCTACATCACAGCAGACCCGTTTAACTTCAGCTACTTGAAAAATACAAAATAAAAATCCACAGTAGGTATTAAGACCACAGTCTGCATAGAAGGCAATGCAAGAGTCAGTTATGCCCTTTTATGATCTTTGCTGGTGTACTGAAATCTAAGCTCAGTAGCAGCAAACATACAAAACACAACTCAAAATACATTTTCATGTAGGACTGGTATTAGTGGTCGCAGGAGAGGAGAACCAATCACACTGTTATGCTTATTTAGAAAAGTGGTGAATCAGCTACACAAAATAACCACCAGAACCAGAAACTGGACTGAATTTTAAGAATGAGTAACAGCTGCAATACTCAACTGTTATTCTGCCTGTGCCCACCTGTGCTACACATAGAAAAGCGTCCTCACCTAAAATCATAGAAGTCTGCAAATTCTAGGGCAGCATCTCCATCCGTGAAGAGTTTGCAGTGGCTTTTATCGTTCATGTGAGCCTGTACTGCTTCTGTGGAGTAGAAGGACTTCCCTTTCTCATTGCACCAGATGCAGATTTTCCCAACACCAATTTTCTCACCTGCAGAAAACATTGACACACGAGTTGGTCTGAACAGAGCCTTCCTAGTCAATAATCATCATTCCCATGATGCAGGCGTGCCCGGCAGAGACCGAGGAGGAGCCTCGAGCCCCTCATTTCCAGCAGAGCCCAGCCATTCCTATGCCTGGACCCCACGGTTCCATCAGGGACCAGTCTGTGCATGTAAAGGTTTCGTATGACAAGGTACGGATTATTATGTATTCTCAAGAACAAATCTCCTACTTCCAATATGGTTTTCTATCTGATACTCCAAAATTATTTTACTCTTGTCATTAATTGTAGAGTTCAAGGAAGACATTTTTTTCTAGCTTTTAGCTCTCCCAAGTATTGCAAACCAACAGGGCAAATCCTTGTGACTCATCAGTAGGGTAACAGTGCATAGGCACACTTGAGCAATAGAGTTTTGTTCCAAATTAGAAAACTACGTGGGTACATGATTATACGTTTGCTCAGTGGGGTTTTCTCTCGATCTCCCCTCAAAGCCTGTGGTCCTGGTCAGGATCAAAATACTGAACTAGGCAGCACTCAGGTTTTATTAAAAAAAAAAAAAAAGCAAGCAAAACTTTTAATGTCATCCAAGTGAAAATAAGCAGTAACAGTGTATCACTATCCTGACTGAAAAATCAGAGAACATTTACAGGCATACCCAGGTACTTGATGAGTCCTCTGAGATCCACAAGGTACTCTATGTCTGGAATGAAGAAACTGTGAACTTTGGTCATATGGGCCACATTTTTCATGAGAGATCTTGAGTGGTGGGGACAGAACAAGCAGTCCGTGACTGGTATGGCCCCAACAGCAGGAGTGCTTCCAGCTTCCGCCTGCGCCTGCTCCTCCTCTTCTCCTGCACTTTCCATCTCTTCTTCAGAGCCAATGTCTTCATCAGAATCCATATCTTCCCAGTCTTTAAAAGGAAATAAAAACACCCAAACATTTATTGATACAATTCCTTCTCCCAAGCAGAACAAGTCCTACTTAAGTTAGAAGAAGTCACCATAGAAAATACTTCAGTTTCTCCTCTTACAGCCAAGGCAGGGGCAGCCACTTCCAGGTAAAGAATGTGCCATTGCCAGGCAAGTCTGCTCAGAAAAATGTTGGCAGGTCTGGTATCTTCTTCCCCTCTATTTTCTCAAATATTAACACCTTCCCGCTGTTTTGAAGCACTAGATGTAACTCACGACCGCACAAGAACACACGCGTGGCTCGTTAAAAACAACACAGCTCTGTCAGCTCCTCCAGCAGGGACTCAGCAGTGAGGAAAATCCTGCTCCTGTTCACACCTCCACCTTTAACTAATCAGAGGAGAACAAAGGCAGCTGGCACAGACACTTCCCAGTGCTCTATTCCTACTGGTCCCCTTCCATCTGCCACAGGCACAGCGTATTTGAGCACAGGGAGCACGCTGCTCCCCGGTGCTGCAGGCTGCTCATTACAGACCTTGGCTATAGGATGTAGTTTAAAAGTTTTAACAGCCTGACGCTGAACAAACAGGACTTGCAGGAAACATTCCTGGACAAACACTTAAAAGGAAAATTAACATTCCGGAACCTGCTGAGATTTTCAGCAGCAGTTTACGACTAACACATTAACACAAAAGAGGTGCAAGCTGGCACCGTCACCCACAGCACTAAAAGCACCCAGGCTAAGAACAGCCCTTTTCTGGAAATTCTGAAGCTCTGATCTTTTCAGTCCTCTGCTTTCCAGGCTGACCTCCAACAAGGAGCCGCTCCCACACAAGCACTGAGGGTGAAGCAGCAGGAACAGGAAGTTGGGGTGGCAACTCAAACCAACTCTAATCGAGATGCCAACCTGCTGAGCAGCTGTGCCATGCAGCGTCAGGCGGAGGAGCAAACTTTGTCCTCCAGTCTTAATGGGCAGAGAAAAACGAAACCAACTCCACTCCCACCTCCCTTCAACAGCCAGGGAAGCGTCGTATGGCACAACAGCAAATGATCACGGTAGGATTTTTGTTCATCTATTTTTCAGAAGCTGTTTTAGGGTAACCTTTTACATTAGCCTTCCTTAAAGGAAACTTCCCTGGAATTTTAGGTGGGAGCTGGTGCTCATATTAGCAACTGTTTATGTTCAACCCTCACACGTATCAGTATCCTGTGCCGCTGCCGGTTCAGATGTTAACATAAGCACGGGCCAGTCTTAACTCCACTGTTAAGCGGAAAATTTACCAAATGGGTTTTTGTGATGAAAAATGCTGTACTACTACAGAAACAGAAGGTGGCTTTTACACAGAACGAAAAACTACATAGCTTATCCCATGCGCTCTCTCGTCGGTACATTTATTGCCTCACCTTCTTCCGTATCATCCTCTTCCTCTGGCTGCTGTTTGGCCAGCTTCTTTGCTTGCTGTTCAAACCACTGTAGCCGGGGAGGTTTCTCAGATCGTTCCCTACTCTGCGACAAGCTGGCGCTTCTTGTAGAGGCTGGAGAGCCGCCCGCATTGCTAGGAGGTAAAGGTGCCTTCTTTGGAGATGAGGATGGTTGAGCTCTGATGGCTTGCTGAATAGCTGCATTCATTTCATCTTTGTTTACACTCTCTGGGGCTAGCCCCTTTTCCAGGTTCTTTTCATTTAATATTTTCACCTGCTTGCTGACAGCTTGAACAGCTTTCTTCTCCAATTCCAGGTGCTTCTTGGACTTCAGGTGATTCTCATAGGCATTGAAGGTGGAGAATCTCTTGCTGCACACTGTGCAGTAAGTGGCGGTGATTTTGTTCCGCTCCTCTGCTACCGCTCTCTGCGCCAGGACTCTCTCTTGGAAATTCTCAGCAGTGACAGGAGGCATGTCAGCAACCTTGCGCTTCAGATTGTACCTGTGCCAGTCCGTTTTGTAGTGGGCGCGCTGGATGTCAGCATCCTTGAAAGCCACGCGGCAAGTGATACATGTGTAGGTTGCCATTACTAGAAGATGAGTGGGACAAAAAAAAATCACGTTAATAAACAGCAACCACAAAGAATTCCCCCCCACAAACTCCACGTCCTGACAGCGCCCATGTGAGGCAGCGTAAGAAGTACAGCCCTTCAGGTTTATTAAACACCAGCATTAGCGAACAGCTCGTTATGTACCAGGAGCAAAAGAGAAGACTGTGACACAGTTATCAGAGATGACTCGTGCCACAGCAGCACCCCAGCTCTGAATCTGGAAAACAAAGGCCATGCTGTTTTACCTGAAATACTGTAAACATCTATTTAGTGTGACAGATGCTTTTTATTTCAGGAAAACACGTTGTGTGCCCATCCAGGGTTCCTGGCTGCTCTCTGTAGCATTTTCCTCCCACCTTGCCCTTTCCTAGCCCAAGCAGCTATTTCAGTGCTGTACACTGCCTGACGCAGAACCGCGTTTGCTGCCAGTCACAAAGGGCTGGCGGGAAACTCAGGGGCAGAGCAGCGTGGTCTGATCTCTTACACTCAGGCAGTGGCTACACACTAGATTACCCAGGGGATAAGCGAGAAAACCGAACAACCCCTGTTGTTCTGCCAGAAGAGGTATGCGACTGCGAGAGTCCGGAACCAGAAACGTTTATATCTGATCACTGAATGCAGAAACAACGTCTACAATTGGAGCTGCATAAAGCAACAGCAGCAACAGAATCCCAGGCAGCTGCACCAACACTCCCCGGGAGCTCTCACGCCCTGTTCCAGCCCCCGCAGCCCAAGCGCTGAGCTTGGCTCTGCCTGAGGCTCAGGAAAACCGAACTCCAGGTGTTCGGCCCGAGGAATGGCCGAGGCCTTCGAGGCCTCGTTCTCTCCACAGGGTCTGTATTAAGCCAAACCTGGTTCTCCCCTCAGGGTCTGTACGAGCCCAAGCCTGGCTCTCCTGGCAGGGTCTGTATGAGCCCAAGGCTCGTTCTCCCGGTAGGGTCTGTATGAGCCCCGGCTCAGGCCGCTTTCCCTTGAATCCAGCCCCGCCGGTGCTCAGGGGCTACCACAGCGTGGCCTGGCTGCGGGCGAGCACTGCAGGGGCACCAGGAGCGACACCACGACTGAAACCCCGGGGAAAAGCAAGCAACCAAACAACGACACACAAACAAAGGAACAACACGGCGGTGAAGCGGGGCAGGGGCAGGGGCAGGGCAGGGGCAGGGCCGGGGCAGCCCCGCAGGCCGCGACTGGAGCCGGAGCCGTGCCCGGGGCACCCACACTCACTCACACCGACACTCACAGTCTCACTCAGTCTCACTCACACTCACTCACACTCACTCTCACTCACTCTCACTCACTCTCACTCACTCTCACTCACTCACGCTCAACCCCTCTCTCCCTCCCTCACCTGCGGCCCTGTGCGCGGAGCGGTGCCGGATGCCGGAAGCCGGAAGCGCGCGGCAGTAGCTTCCGGTTGGGAGGCCCCGCCCCGCCGCGCGTCGGGCGGTTGGGGCTGGGCCGGGGGCGGCTCTTGGGCCCCTCAGCAAAAGGGGGAGGCGCAGCTGGTGGGGAGGGAGCGCTCTGAGGTGGGGAAGGGGTGGAATGAGAGATCTTGAGGGGCTGGAGCGGGTGCAGAGGAGCCAACAGGGCTGGGGAAGGGACTGGGGAATAAATCTGATGGGGAAAGATGGAAGGAGCTGGGAGGGTTTAGTGTGAGGAAGAGGAGGCTGAAGGGAGACCTCATCGCTCTCTCCAGCTCCCTGAAGGGACATTGCAGAGAGGTTGGTACTGGGCTCTTCTCACAGGTAATTAGCAATAGAACAAGAGGGAAGGGTTCCAAACTACAACAGGAGAGGGTTAGACTGGATATTAGGAAAAAAAAATTACAGAAAGAGTAGTCAGCTACTGGAATAGTCTGCCCATGGAGGGGGTTGAATCCCCATCACTGGACGTGTTTAAAGGGTGTTTAGACGTGGTGTTGAGGGTGATCTTTGCAGAGTAAGGTTAATGATTGGACTCGATGATCCCAAGGGTCTTTTCCACCCTCAAAGATTCTCTGATTCTGTGAAATGAAAGCCTGAGGGAACTGGGTCTCTTTAGCTTGGAGGAGACTGAGGGCTGATCTCAGTAACGTCTGTAAATATGTAAAGGGTGAGAGACAGGAGGATGGAGCCAGGCTCTTCACAGCGACGCCCAATGTTAGGATGAGGAGCAGCAGGTGCAAGCTGGAGCACAGGAGGTTCCATGTAAACATGAGGAAAAACTTTTTCACGGTGAGGGTGACAGAGCATGGAACAGGCTGCCCAGAGAGGTTGTGGAGTCTCCTTCTCAGGGGACATTCAAAACCCACCTGGATGCGTTTCTCTGTGACCTACTCTAGGTGATCCTGCTCTGGCCAGGGGGTTGGACTTGATGATCTTCTGAGGTCCCTTCCAACCTCTTAACATTCTGTGATTCTGTTATTCCCTAGTCAGACCAACATAATAGGAATGGACTGCGACTTTCCAGAGGCTTTTGGACTGCATTAGTGCCCAGCTACACTGGATCAATTCAGCTCACAAATTGTTATTTCATTAGGCTTTCAACTATTATACAGAAAAAGTAAAGCAGATTTTTCCATGTGTGTTATTGGAATATATTTCAGATTTTTTTATATATATATATTTATTTTTTTTAAAAGGAGAGGTCCCCTCCAACCCCTACCACTCTGCGATTCTGTGTAATTCTCTAGAGGGGTTTGGGGTTGGTGGTGTGGGGGGTTTTTTCCCTCTTTTGGGAACAAACGTACAAGTGAGATGGGATGAAAGATAAAAACTAACACATATTTATTAAATGGTTTTACAAACAATCAATATAATAATTCCATTTTTACAAAAAGAGTAATCAGGCTAGGTAAAGTGCTGCAAAGTATTTTAAATAAAGACATTTTTGTAATTTTCCAGTTTCTGGTTACCCGGACAGGTGCTGCTCGTGTGCTGGGAACAGACGTGGACGCTACAGGGAATCTGTTCAGAAGGCTTAAAACGGTCTGGAAAAAGTGCAAAACGAACAAAAAACAAGTAAAACAAGTATTTCTTCAGATCCTATCACTTTGCATTAAAGTATTTCCCCTCTTCTGCACAGAATTGCCTTTTTTTTTTNCTAGGAAAGATGCTGTGGATCACAGTGACAGGAATTTCTTAAGTGATGGCTATTTTGTGTCTGCTGCTAGAATCCAGGGAAGGGAAGGTTTCTCGAGGGGTTTCCAACCGAAGGCCGTGTGGAAGGGAACTCGCAAAGGAGAGAAACGTTTTCTTTTTGTTTTGCTGTCAAACTGCTGGCAGTGGAATGTATCGTGTCCTAGCAAAGGGTTTCTTACATGCGGTTGTTGGGGAAGGAAGAGGTAACTTCCTGCAGAAAATAAGCATCTTTCCACTACCTGAGGAAGATTAAATGTTGGAGAATTACCTCCTTCCTGTTACACGGTATTTAGGGGCTTGAAAGTGATCGACTACCACGGGAACAGAAAAATAACATTCTAAAGACACTCAAATAAGCAATTATGTCCCTAAACTTTAATGATTCATTTGTTCAAGTTCTGCTTTGTTTTTCTTTCTGGAAAAAAATAAAATAAATAGAGACTTATACTGGAGAAAAATTGATCTGTCTTTCTATCTTGGAAACCAGAAAATGGACCATTTACAAAAAGTCTGATAAACTCCTCCAACTGCTTTTCCTTCTTGAACTAATCTATTATCCTAGAAGAGTGCCCCCGTGTTAGGTACTTTTAACCACAAGTATTCTTCGTAAAACAATAAAGTGCACGCTGTTATAATGCCACTGTTGACAGCCAGCTTGTCCGTCCTGCCAGCCCACTCCAGAAAAGCCTGTGAAGGGCTGCGCCTGCCTGCCCGCCTCTCCCCGTCCTGTTCCTCCTGTCCCCTCCTGGCACCAGGACTACTGTACAAGGGAGCACGCGTTCGTTTGGGTGTCCTGCAAAGTTTCATCAGCAGCTTGAAACTTGTACTCTTCTAACTGTATAGATCGTCCTCCACGTGCAGCAGGGAGACGAGGCTTTTAACTCATCTGAGAAATTTAAATGGCCTTTAAGCTTACTGATTTCCCAGCAAAAGCTTCTTTTCTTTTAATTTAATTCATTTATTTTTTTTTCACAGGCTGGGGGAAGCTAAAAAGAAAACTTAGCAGCCAACGCTGTGGAAGTGACGTGGCCGTGGTTTTTTCATCGTTTCCAGACACTTGCTTTTAACGTTAAGATGTTGCAATTTCAAAAGCTGCATCTTGTGAGATCTGTATCCAGCATCCACTCACTTGGTAATGGATTTGATAATGAAGGCACAGGCTCACTTCTTTACCGGTGAAGGACAGCAAACACGGTCAATATGTATTACTGACACAAAAGCACAAGCAACGATAAAGCTAGTGTCAAAAACTCTCACCATCCCTCCTTTCGCTACACTCCTTTTGGCCATCTGCCTATTTTTTCACCTCGAAAGAAAAGAAAAAGGAAGCCTTTTCATGAACATAAAATGGAGTTAACTTTAAGAACAGGTTTACCTACACATAATATATGTTAGTGGAAGATGTTTATAATGTTTTGCTGTACTTTCTGAGGGTCCTGGATGACAGTATTCGCCTCTTCAAATGCCAGCAAATGGAAAATCGCTTGAGCAGTAGTAGCAGCTGACATGGTCCCTTGGCTTTGCTAATGACTCACATCCCATTACATAAACTAGCTTTACTTTTTCCTATTTCTTCAATTGCTATTGCTTATTGCTGTTACAATCCAGTTTTGTCACAGCTGAACAGGAAAAGCCCTAGAAAAAGTGAAATATGTTACCTGCTTGAGATGCCGTGCCACTCACTTGGCGTGTGTCACCTTTAAACTGGCAAATAGTTTGAACAAGTTCGGTTTTGTTTGTTTTAAATAACATGCCAAGAAAATTCTGAGTGTCTTCTACAGCAAATGACCTCACTGAATACCTTCAAAAATACTCAGCTTGCAACCCACCTTTGGCTGCAAGTGATGGCAGCTGTTATGGGGAGTAACACCCAAGCCCCCCAGAATCTCAAATTAAGGAAGTGGCACCTAAAAAAGCCTTTTTTTGTTGTTTTCTTTTTACCTCTAACCCCTATCCCAGACAATAACTACCCTCCCCTGCTCCCAAGCAGGTTGTTCAGTTTACGTGATGCTAACTCTTAAATACACGAATGTGTTGGCTGACTTGACATGGGCAATAGCGCCACGGACCAGACTCCATCAAGGAACACAGCAGGTGGTCACTCAAAGAGCATGCCACTTGACAACTCTACAAGCCTAAAACAGCAAAAAACTTGGAAATGCATCACCATATCCGAAAGAATTCTAAGGTTTTAAGTAGAAAATCAAGTTCTTTGATAGTGCTGCACACGTATTGAAACTAGAGTTGTGCGGGTTAATGTGTTTCGTATATAGGGGATGCACTATATGCAATGCTAACTGCGGGATTCATCCTTCTCGGTATGATGGAAAGAGGCGAGATTTAGTCAATCTCACTGCACTCCTCTGATAACCTACCCTTCAGTGTGTGAATCATCAGTTGTGTTACATGGCTGGCAGCCCAAAGCAAATAAACCGGTGATGGTGAGAATTTGGCTCAGGACTCCAAAATAGACGGTTGGCAAAAAGAGAAAAAACCCCTCCCCCCCAACTCTTTTGAACAACTGACCTCCGACACTCATCTGCACCCAAACCGTGGATAGTTAATTCATTTCCATGCTAGAACATTGAGGTGTAACTACCAGAAACATTAAACTATCAGTATCAGCTGATATTTATCCAGTTAATTCACTCTGCGTAGGGGAAATTATTACAACACATCTAAAGGGATAGTTAAAGCTTACAGCTCAAATTTGTCTTTTTTCTTCTTTTTTTTTTTCTTTTCTTTTTTTTTTTTTTTTTTTTTGATTTTTTTGTTGTTTTTTGTT
>WEIS01016373.1:0-18605 GCA_013389965.1 Todus mexicanus
GTCTGTCAAGGTCCCTCTGAATTGATGAACACTGTTTTGGGTATGTCTCTGCATGGCACTATCACAGCTTGGATGGCAATGTAGAGATCTCCCAAACAGCTCTGCAGTGGGCCACAGAGCAGTAAAGTAGCTCAGATGAAGCTCTGATGTAAAATGAGGAGCAAGCTATACCCAAAGGGAAAGAAACTTGCGACTACCACTATGCAAAGCTGCCACGATGATGTTCTTGTGTTACGGTTTCCCTGCTGTCATTTGTTTGTTCTGCACTTAAAGGGTTTTATTTGATTCTTTGTTTTAATTTTATTTCTGGAAAGTGAAATGGCCCCAGTGGTACCAATGGTCTGTACTTGTAACAGACTGTGATTCACAGTTGTAGTGTTTTGTGATGTTCTCAACAGGCTTCCTGCCCTGGTACTGAGGTTGTGCATTATTAGTTGTGACTGAACTATCAGCCTGTGGTTAGTGTTTGTTTGAGTCAAAAAACATAAGTGCAGTTTGTACAACAACAGAGCTATTGACTCTTAAAGACAGAATGTGACTGAAAAACTACACCAATTTTATTTCATCTGGGCGATCGGGAGACTTCATCTATTTCGGAGAAAGAAGTGAAACTCTTCCCTCTGAGCATTGAGAATAAACTCTGCTGATCGTTCAAATCATTAATTTATAGCAGTTTGATTTCACAGCAAAGTGGAATTTTTGAAGAACAGTGCAAGATATTTGAATCTTCATTCTCTTTCACATGAAATGTGAAAGTTGTTTTTGTTTTTCATATTGTTGATGTTCTTGCCAATGATATGTGCAGTATTGTCATAGATGAGGCAATGTCAGACTCCGCAAGATTCTGCATTGTACAAAATCAGAAACTTTCTAGATCTTTTTAGTGGTGAGAAAAGAATACCTAAACACATTCAATTAGATTTTGAAAAAAACCCAAAATACTGTCTTTAACATGTGTCTGGAGATAATAAAACTAAAATGGTGATTGTCAAACAAAATGCTAAAGGAAGTTGAACCATTATAGGGGCTTCTGTTGAGATGTTTTATGTGTTCTGCACTTTACAGCTGTGAAACTCCTTCAAGGGGCTGACCTCGTTAAGGACCAGACCTTCTTTCTAAGTCAGATCTCGCAGGATGCTTTGAGGAAAACCATCTTCCCTTTAGGGGATTTAACAAAAAGTTTTGTGAAGAAGATAGCAGCGGAACATGGCCTTCATCATGTGCTAAAGAAAAAAGAGGCATGGTAACACTTAAACTCTTGATTTGTATTTCTCTCCGAAGTAGACTTCCCTGAGCTTTTTGAACTTTAATCTATGACAACTTTTCGTAACAGAATAGGTTGGGAAGCAGTTTTCTAGCTGTCTACTTGCTTAAAAGTACTTTTATGAGCTTGCAGTTAGTTGTGTATTTTAGCTTGCAGATAATTCATGTACCATTGTATCTCAGAAGAGCTAAGGTGAAGGTGAATGTATTAGGATGCTGTGAGCCGTAAGGAAAGCATTCTCTATCACAGCAGGTGAGAAGCCTTTGCTCTTTATTTCCCATCACTTTTAAAGGCTTCCTCACTATAATTGTTTTTCAATGTCTCTGTAAAAATCTGATGATACTGTTTTTCCACAGTTACTCTTAACAAAAAAGTTCTGTTTCTCTAACACTTCATGAGTTGATCCTAAAAAATGTAATGCAGGCAACAATCGTGTTGCTGATGCTGCCTTTATCATTTGTAATGTTCATATTTGTCCACTGTAAATGGGTGTTTGAAGAACATAGGCACTAGCTGAAAGGAAAAAGAAAGCTTGCTTGGTTTTGAACGCATTTTTCGAGAGGTATACCCTTACTGTATAATTTGTGTTTCTTTTCTACTTTAATCTGAAAGAGAGTTTTATGTTTTCCATATACATGCCATATAGTTGCTGAGGTTAATGTATTTATTTATTGAACATGTGTTCTATTTCCTTTATCTCTCTTCTGTGCTTATAGCTCTTACTGGTATAGCATTAGTTCACATGTGTTGGAGCAGATGTTGTGGGTTTATTTTACGTGATGTCTAGCAGAGTTTGGGATACGTAGAGGGGAAAAAGTCCGTCTTGGACAGATTATTAGTAGACATTTTAGATGGGGTTTTTTTCTGTTTTTATGGTTTCAGTAACACATTTCCTTTTCAGAGTATGGGAGTCTGCTTCATTGGTGAAAGAAACTTTGAAAATTTCCTTCTTGAGGTGAGCAACATTAAATCTATTCCAATTTTTATGTTCTGCTCTGGGTTTCAGTAGTTATATATAGTGCTGTCTACAGAAAAATCTCCAGCAGTTTGTGGCCCACACTAAGTAGCAATGCCCCATCTCCCTTTACAATTGCAAGCCTCTCCAGAAGCTAACGCTAACAGCCTGTAGGAAATATCGTGCCCCTCCACCAGCAAGCAGTCGCTTCCAGTAGCAAAAGGAGTGCATGTACTTGTGCTCTTGTGCCTACCAGGCACAGGTGGTTGGAGTGTGAAAGGGGCAAGTGGCTGAATCCTGCTGTCCCTGGTCATAGTGAAGATAGGAGGAGCGAGGCTTGATAGGGACTGCCCTTCCTACTTTTCTCTCCAAAGCAGCATCAGGGAAGAGGCAGTAAACTGCTTGGGCAGATTTTGCTTCTTGAGAAGTTATTTTCCAGCTTCAAGAGACAGCAGTGACAGAACCTGAAATAAACCGTGAGACTTTTGGGGGCCATCTTGTAACTTAAATAATCTCTTCCTGTTTGGTAGTATTTAGAACCTCAACCAGGTAACTTTGTTTCCATTGAAGATAAGAAGGTGATGGGAAGACACAAAGGTAATTGGTTAACCCACCTTAATAACTGCTTTTAGATAAGTGGAACAGTACTTCTTGTATTTGGAATAACAAATCTTGTGGAATTCCAAACCAGTCTACAGGTTTTTCCCCGTTTGATAATTCTAATAGTTGTGGAAAGCTTGCTTTATACAATAGTAGAGCCTTGAATTGCAACTGATTCTTGATTATTCATTCCATGTTTCAAGAAAGTAAATGATAATTATAAGGATTTTTACTAAGAGATTGTTAGTTTAATATCGGGAAACCACTCTTCATTTAATTCTTTCAAAATGAAACGTGCTTCAGTTCAAGATTCTTTAATACCTAAACTTTGCAGAAAAAATCCACCATGCACCACAGTGACGCACAGCAGGTCATCACCAAACATGAGCAGCTTACCTTTTCCTTTCCTTCCATGTGTCCTCCCTTTGCTCTCCTCAGATCTAGCTGCCAGAACTGAGTTCCTCTCCTGAGTAATTCATGGAAGTAGGAAGTTCTGCTGACACATAGAAGTAAGGGAAGCTGGTAAGACTGAGTAGTAGCAAAGCCACAAATTGAAGCTGAAATTAAGAAATGGTTGTCTTTTGTAAACCCTAAGAATATGACAATTGAAATGGATTAGTTTGAAATCTTGTGCTTCAGATACAGATGGAAACTTTCAAGTAGATATTAGTTTAATTTGCAATTTTCACACTTGACAGAATCACAGAATTATTGAGGCTGTAAAAGACCTCTGAGATCATTGAGTCCAGCCACATGACCTAACATCACGACATCCGCTAAATCATGCCACTATGTGCAGCATCCAATCTTTTCTTAAACACCTCCGGGGATGGTGACTTGAGTACTCCCTGGGCAGTCCATTTCCGTGTTTTATCCCCCTTTCTGTGAGGAAGTGCTTCCTAACATCCAACCTAAACCTGCCCTGGTGCAGCTTCAGGCCGTGCCCTCTCGTTCTGTCACAAATTGCCTGGGAGAAGAGCCCGGCTCCCACCTGCCTGCAGCTTCCGTTCAGGTAGTTGTAGAGAGTGATAAGGTCCCCCCTGAGTCTCCTCTTCTCCAGGCTGAACAGCCCCAGCTCCCTCAGCCTCTCCTCATAAGACTTTCGCTCCAGTCCCTTCAGCAGTCTCTTTACTCTCCTCTGGACTCGCTCCAGCCCCTCAATGTCCTTCTTGAGGTGCGGGGCCCAGAACTGCACACAGTGCTCGAGGTGAGGCCTCACCAGTGCTGAGTACAGGGGCAGAATTACATCCCTGGTCCTGTTGGCCACACTATTCCTGATACAGGCCAAGATGCCGTTGGCCTTCCGTGCCACCTGGGCACAGCTGGCTCATGTTCAGCCGGTTGGCAACCAGCACTGCCAGGTCCCTCTCTGCCAGGCCACTCTCCAGCCACTCATCCCCCAGTGGCTTCTTCTCTAAGAGAACTTGTTCATTGTTTAGTGGTGAAGTTGTGGGAAAATGATTCTTCTGAAAGTAGCAGATTAAAAGTTGCTAGCAGCATGACGTTTTTGTATTTCTTTAGGTTGGTTCCTCTACACAATAGGCCAGAGGGCTAGACTAGCAGGCCTGAAGGATGCTTGGTTCGTTGTAGACAAGGATGTCAGCACTGGAGATGTCTTTGTGGTGAGTTACTTAACACTGGTATTGCAAATGCGTAATTCAAGCATTTTGTGACTTTGCTGTACGGAATGTGATTCTAACCTGGGTGGAATTTCTGGCTTTCTTCTTGTGGGGAGCAAGAACCAACTAGTGCAGCATCAGCAGATTTGAAGCATCTTGTCCAAACTGGCTTTTCTTGAGTAGAAAATAGTTTTTGATTTTGGCATAGAACTTTTCAGTGTTTGTTCTTTGTTTGGAAAAGAACTCTGCTGAGCCAGCGTACTGAGCTCTCTTACGTTCCACTCTAAAACACGAGGGCTTTTATTGTAGTTATTATGACACAGTATATAAAATGTGTATTATCTTTGCTTACTATGTATTGCTATTTTCTTTTCCTAGTAAAAGAAGTAGTAGCCAGTAGTACAGTTTTATCATTTTGAAAACTGAGGCAGAATATATATAATACTGCTAATAATTGGTGTGTTAATAATGACTAATCCTATGAGGTGACTGGGAGTTCTGCAGCTTGCTGGCACTGTTAATGTTTCTTGCTGTTCATGCAGTTGTTATTCTTAATTGCTACTGATGTGTTGTAATGAGGTGTTCTGCTACTTCTTGATGTGCCTGGGAGAGTGTGTGTGGGGGTGGAAACCATAATCAAATGAGAGGTAGAAGAAACAGGAGCACTAAGAACTTTTCCTTTGCCCTTTGGTAAGATTATGTTTGCACACACCCCCTTTGTTGGGGAGGTGTTGAGTTGAGAAATTGGAGAAAAGAGAGGTAGCGTCTTACTGAGGTAGGATAAGGATGGCAATAGATATCTGTACTCAGACTGAAGAAAATGGAGATAGGATTGGAAGAAAAAGAATACAAGAAGTGACATGACTCTTGAGCTGTAGAAGACTGACAGTAATTCAGGCTTACTTTAGCCTATTTCTTTTTTCATGAAAGGCTTCCACCTGGAGGCTGATGAAGTGCTAGCAAATGCTTGCTTTCGTACTCGCTTTGCCTTCATTTTGATATGGGTCAATGCTTCTTCTCTTTTTCGTGCTTTACTTTACGAGTTATGTGCTCCCTGGCAAAAAACATCAGCATTAAATAAACGTTGTATTTTAAGGCACCGTCAACAAATCACCCTGCTCTGTACAGAGACCTGTTGCGAACAAACCGAGTGCACTGGATAGCAGAGGAACCTCCTGCGGAGCTCGTTAGAGATAAAATGATGGAATGTCATTTCAGGTTTCAGCACCAGATGGCACTGGGTAATCAAACCTTGTTTTGGTTTTTGCTTCACTCAGTTGGGGAAACTGTGGTAGTGTATTTCGTGTAGTTTTGCAGAAATAAATGATTTGGTTTGCCTTTCTTTTTCTGTAGTGTCTTTATAAAACATTTCTGTTTAGTATCTTGATTTACATCTGCCTAACCTAGTGATAAAGGTTTTTGGTTTTAACGTGAACGTAAGGATTGACTGGCAGTTTTGGGGCCATTTCCTACTCTAGTGCCTTGTGTCCTGACTCTAAACCAAGATGGGAGCGTGTGGGTGACGTTAGTGAAGCCAGCAAGAGCTATTGCACCTGGGCAGGTAAGTTATTAGAAGTGATTTTGGTTTTTTGTGTTTTGGCTTATCTGTCTAATAAAACAGTAGCATTTTTATTAGCTAGAGCAAAATACTTAATTTATTTGCATGTGAGAGCAGTTAGCTCAATTTTTGACTGTTCATTAACTATTTTGAAGGAGGTTGTCTCTAGTTTTAAATGGTCTGTTGTTATCTGTATAGTCTGAGAAACTGGCTTACAAGTTTTAGAACACAAAAACATCTCTGGTAATCAATTGTATATGCAGAAATGGAATCTGTTGTTGTTTTCAACAAATAGATTTTAAAAGGCATTAGTTTGGTAATTGGCTGCTTGATAGGGTTTTAGTGTTCAAATTTGTTTACTGAGGATCTACGTCCAGTGACTTTCATTGTCCTGCAGCAGTACTGAGAAGAGGCATTGATTGTGTAGTGGTGTCTTTTAACACCGCCAATATAAAGATAGTCCATCGCATTGTAAGCCAGTGGTTCTCAAAACATTTTCTGCACGCCCTCTTCCAGCATACATTCTGCTCTCCCTCCCCAAAGCTTGGGGGCCTGTGGGACACATCAGAAGGGAAATTGTCTGAGAACTGTTTGTAGTGGAGAGAGGGATACGCTTAAGACAAGTGAGCTGAGCTGAGAAGACTCCAGCCAAAGCTGATGCTGGGCATAGGAAGCCCCAACTGCCAGGAGCTGCTGAGCCTGTAACTGAGCTCATTACTGAGGATAATGAACCAAGGACATGAGGCCTTTGCTCCTTCCCTCCTGTAAGAACCTGCTGAGCATGTCAGGGAGCCCCTGTTGCTTCCTTCCAGATGGTCTGTTCTGGTAGTCCTTTTCCCCTTCCTGTTTTCAGAAATGCCACTATACTCTGGGCATAGTTGTCTGGAGAAGGTCCCATGAAGATGCAGGTGATGTTATGGTTGTCGTCCCCTTTGGGAAATGAAGCTTTCCAAGCACAATCCATTCCACTTCAGTAATTGAAGAGTTTTGAGATAATCTCATAGAAGCTCATGCTGGAATTTCCACCAACATGTTTGTATTTACACTCGTGAGCCAACAAATCTTTTGCGTTTTTAAATTTTTATTTTCATTAAAGATTTAGCCAGAATAAATATGAACAAATACACTCTGTACAGCAGGTCTTGCACAGCCTGCAGTTGCTCACCGTGCCACTGGCCGGCACTGAAAAGACTCTCCCTGTGTTTATGTCCTAGTTTGCCGTGTTCTACAAGGGTGATGAGTGCTTGGGCAGCGGGAAGATCCTGAGGATGGGCCCATCAGTGTATACCATGCAACAGGGCAAAAAACGAGAGGAAGGCTCAAAGAAGGAAGATATTGACAAGATTGAACCAGCAACGTAACACCTGCATTTGTTTATTGAAGGACTTCTGAAGATATGCTGCCTGAGAGTAATAAAAACAATAACAAACACTTTTTGTTGATCCGTATGTTCTAAAGGTCAGCCGATGATCAAGTCCCAGCTTCTGACTGTTAACACTGAACAGGTTTAAAACTAAAGCTGGTTTGGTACGATTTTACTGGACTGGATGGTGATATTTATATTAAAACATATCAAGGGATGTCTTAGATTTGTTCTGTAATACTAGTTATGCGTACAAAAGTTTTAATATAAACTCATGTCAAATGATAAATCTATCTTTTATGCGTAAGTGAAATACTTCTCTTTTTTTTCTTACTTGGAGATACCTATTGCCCTAGGTAAAGCACATACATTTTTTTACCGTGAATGTATGTTTGTGCTTTGAATTCTGGAAGAGGAATGAATGATGCTCAAGTTCAGCATTTTGAATGAACTCCAAGCAACAGATATTTATTTTTCATTTTATATAGTTTTATAAGAAATGCTTTAGATTCCTAAGATGTACTAATTACAAATCAAGGGACTTAAAACCAGTCTTGATTGTGAACTTCTTTTCACACAAGTGACTAATTTTTTGTTAACTGCTGAGTGCAGAGGCTGTTTGGTTTGTCTCCTGGAGAAGAAAAGGCATTGTTCTGCTTCTGAAAAGTGCAAATTCATACGCTTTTCATTATTATGTAGCAGACGGAACATAGATCTGATCATAATTGGATCTTGCCTTGTCTCAAAATGGAAGTGGTATTAGGAAGAGCTGAAAAGCCCTGTCCAAATTATCTGATCTTTGTAAGGACTGGGTGCATACCGAGGACACCCTGAGCTCATAATAAAACTTTATTACAGCAAGTGAGCAAAAATTATTTCCTGTATTTAAACACAGTAGTAGAAGGTAAATGTCCCTAAAGTACAGCTGTGCAGGAGCAGGACTTTCCAGATGGGCCTGGAGTTTTGAGATTTGCATCCAATTTGGGTAGTAAGAAAACTGTACCATGAATAGATCTTTGTCCGAAGACTTGAATTACGTGTACATCCTTTTCTCTTGTCTTGATATCTTCTAAGAAATCCATTTATTTCTGCTGGTAAGAAAAGTAGAAGGTAGTCTCTTTTCTTCCAAGTGTGGAAGTAAAAGGGGAAAAGACACTTTTCATTGTCTACCTGCCAGTGTGGCAGGTAAACACACAGTTCAGGGAGTCCTGTGGAAAAAACCTAGACTTAAAATTGGATGTATTTATTTCACATTACAGTAGGTCTGTTTGAGAGGGGGGAAAAAGCCATCCTTTTTCACTGGTGCCAAAATGAATTCAGCTTAAAGCTTTGTCTTCAGAGTGTCTGTCCACATGCAGTTTAACTCTAAAGACTATTTGTGCTTCACGTCAACTCCTGATTTGCATTAGGTCTGCTGCGTTACAGGTCCTGGTCGTGACTTTTATGTGGTTTTCCTAATGTTTTCCGTATCTGTCCTGAAACTTTTGTCTTTGCAAGATCTGGAGTTAATTACTAAGGAGTTGATGCTCCATGTTGTCCCCATCTGAGTTTTCCAGTAAATGTCCCAATTAAAATTTTCACAAATATTTTGTGCTATACTAGCGTGGTTTTTGTTACATCATCTCACAACTCTCTCAGGTATGTTTGTTGTTCAATACTGTACTGGAAAGAGGTAGGTTGAACTGTGAGGCCATGAAAAAAGACAGAGCCATTTCTCTGTCTTCAAAATTCTTTTAAAATTCACAGAATTGCAGAGGTTGGCAACGTTATCTGGAGGTCATCTAGTCCAACTACATTGCTCAGAGCAGGGGCAGCTAAAGCGGGTTGCTCAGGGCTGCGTTGTCAGATTTTGAGTATCTCCCAAGGATGGAGACTCCACAATCTGCGTTGATAAGATCCCCCTGAGCCTTCTCAAGGCTGAACTCTCAAATTCTCCTTGTATGAGAGGTACTGGAATCCTCCCTCATCGGCTCCTCCATAATCTGTGTCGGGAAGTTACCAGCACTCCAGAGACCTGGACTGTGTGCGCTTTCTGTGTTGTCCTTCCAGCAAGTATCAGAGTGGCCTAAGTCCTCCAGGAGGAGCAGGGCCTGCAAACATGAGGCTTCTTCCAGAGAGACAGCTGTCTTTCTTCTGATTGCATGGGCTGCAGCAGATACCCACAGTAATGACATCTGCACAGGTCACTCCTCCAATCCTAGCCCACATTCGTTCGGGTGGCTCATTGTCTGCCCCCAGGCAGGGCTCATTGCTGTCCTGCTGCTCCCTCGCATCCAGGATGATATCCGAAGTCGCTGTCAACATTCTCTCATTCTTCAAGAGAATGAGAGTTACTGTGTTTTGAAGTCCTAAAGTTGCTGAGTAGATCCTGTTTGTGGTTGCCACCACCTGGAAACAAAACTCAGATCTTTAGAGTTGGTAAATGACTGCAGGACCAGTGGTACCTCAGCTGGTCTTCTATTGAGCTTAGTAGTTTCCAACCATTAACTCATGTATAACGAGTCCTTGCTTCCATTTTGCTTTCACGTTTCTACCAGGCAGTGTTTCCTTTCCTACGTGTGTCCAAGGATTTAAATGCATTCCTTCTTTTGGCTCTAGATCTCCAAAGCTTAACTCTTTTATAGCAAACACTGACCTCTGGGCTTTAATAAAGTGTCTGCGAGATAAGTTCTCAGTGCTGCCTGAAAATGTTTGTGTCTGGGCCTGCCCCAATGCACTGAAATCACATCAGCTTGAGGGCACTGGGGTACCAAGCTCTGCTTGGAGCTCAGGTTAAAGGAACCAAGATCTATACAACTGGTTCCCATTGTCCTGGTCTTAAACTCACTTGCTCTTAGACAGTCTTTTGAACCTGGTCTCAAAAAGTTTTCTAGGCAAAAAACCTAATAGATAAATTTGAATAGGCTGCAAATACTTTCAGAACAACATCAACAACAACAGAAAAAATAAATCCCACAGTAGTTTTGATAAATTCGATTTTATTTTTTTTTCCCCAAGAAAATGCTCATCCTGCCCTATAGGCTTGGTAGTTACTCGTGGTTTTCTGGGTGTGAGAGTTACCTCAGTGATGGGTGGAGCTGTCGGGTGGTTTGAGCTTTGCTTTCCTGCCTGGGTGAAGCCCTGCTGGCAAGGAAGCTCAGTGAGGAAGCGCCTAACTCCAGGGGACTGCTCATTCAAGCAGAGGGATATGTTTCCCTGCGGCCTGAATGCCTTCCCCTAAGCTCTGAAGAAAAAAGGATTCTTTTCATCCTTTCTCAGCTTTTTCTTTTTTAAATTTATTTTTATCTTTGTCAGGTGGGTTAACTTTTAATAAATCCCATTCTGAGGACAGATACTCCCAGTGCTTTACCCCTGGGAAGGCTTTGCTGGTGGATTGCTGGTTGTGATGCTGGGCACGTCATTAGCCCAGAGGACTTGGGGTGCTCACCAGGCTAAGGCACAGTCAGTGCAGAAGCTGTAAGTGCTCTTTTTTTTTTCCTTTTTAGAATAGATCTATCTTTTCAGCATAATTATAAGCAAAAAATAGCGGGGTTTTGGGATGCTACATTTACATTCGCACATATAAATATTGCTGCATATTAGACATATTTATGGTATTACTAAAAAAGGGAAAGGAAAGGAAAGGAAAGGGAAAGGGAAAGGGAAAGGGAAAGGGAAAGGGAAAGGGAAAGGGAAAGGCAAGGCTGAGGTTACATCACAACCGTAAGCCAGTCCCAGTGAGAACTGCCACCAGCGACCAAGCTCTTCATATCCTGCCCGCTAGTCCTGATGCTAATAAGCATTTCTTCAGCTTCTTGAGAGGTCTGGTGAGCTGGAAGCCAGGAAGAAGCTTCTGAAGGCAAGAGGCCATTCATGGGAAGGGCGCAAAAGGAAAAGTTGTGGAGTGAGACTACAGTGAAAATATTTTTGTGGGCTGTGGAAATTGGAGCCAACTGATCTGTCATTAAGGATGAGCATGTATCAGATAAAGACTGGAACTGCAGATTTCTCTGAACACCTGAGGTGCTGGTTTACTTAAATGAATTCAAATTTTTATATTTCTCCAGACAAAGAAAGACCAATAGTCCTTGCTACTACCGAGGCCAAATCCCTCCCCCCCCCAACTCAATCAGGTAAGCAAACGAAAAAGATGTGTTTTCCATGCAAGAAACAGGGAGAAATATGGATGAGGGGATAGGTACTGGCCCTTCTGGTCTGGAAAATGTAGATGTTACGTGCATCACAATAGCACGCACAGTTGAGAGACAATGGTGACAGCAGGTGCAGAGGATGTCCCACTGATGCGAACATACTTGCAACTGAGCACAGCTTATGGTTAGCATTTGAAAAACGCTTCCTCGGCATGTGTATGTATTTACCTGCTTTAACGAATTAAGCACAATGGAATTATCCGTCATAAATGTGCTAATCACCCCAACGTGGCATGCTTGGATGGCACAGCGAAGAGAAATGCCATTTGCAGCTTCAGCACCAGGAGGCACCAGGACGTCACGTTCATCCCTCCCAACCCTGCACGACTCACCCTCGGGAGGTGTTGGCTGCAGGAAGAGCAATTCCGTAACTGGGAAGTTTTTTCCTTCTTTTGAGATTTTTACTGAGCCAATACATTGCAATAATTGTCCTTCGGTGGGTTTGCTCAAGGCAGGGATAAAGCCACCCTGTCATTTCAGCACATTGATGAACCAGCTGAGAAGCGGCAGCTTTTTAGAGCCTAACGAATATCGGGGCTGGGCAGCGGTCATGGTACGAGTCAGACCAGTGACAGCTCTGGCAGCAGGGCAAAGACACCCTTTTTATTGAGAGTTGAGGTCGCTTTCACAGTCACTCTTACACTGCATCCAGCTCTTGAATGGCTGGGGGTAAAAAGGAAATTTTTGTGGTGGTTATTTTTTTCTTTTCTTTTTTTTTTTTGAGAACTAGCATCAGATTCTTACAGTTATTTGCGTGTGTGAAATTCCTCTGGTGCTTCGTGCTCCTGCAGGGTGCCTGGGTTCGTGCTTCTGGGGTTTGAATGAGCTGGATGTACTCTGCAAGCTTTGTTGGGTGGTAGCTCTTACCCAGAAGGCCTGGCTCGCAGATGGGCTGTCCTGCCAAACTTCAAGTTGGACTCTTGGAGAAACAATGAATTCTTTATTTTCTTATTTTGATCTGAGAAAGCCCCTGCGAAGGAAAGAGAAGACTCAGAGAGATGTACCATTGACTTGATAGGAGCCAGCTATTCATCCCTCTGTGAATCCAGTTCTCTTATGATTTTAGTGAAATTCGGTCAGAACAGAGATGAGAGGTTCACCCACGTCCTCTGGAGCAGAGAAGATGCCTCCTCTTCCCTGGGGCAGGCGCTGTAGAGATTCCCTCTCTCTGTCACCCAGTCTGCTGCTTTCTCTAGGGTTGGTGAACGCCAGCACAGCAGGAAAATCCTGGGCACTGCTCACTGCAACGTGGAAGGAGAGACCGAGGAGCTAGAACCAGCAGTGTAACAGTTCTTCTCTTATTTGAAGGACTTCAGGGAAATTTGCGTCTGAAAAAAAAGGATAAGCAGTAGCACAGATCTCTCTGGCAAGCTGTATGTCTCAAAGGCTGCGTCCACAGCCCTGCTGCACCTCCTGACTCAGGACAAAGCAAACTCAGCCAGCCTAGCGTGGCTTCTTTAGGCTTTGTATGAAACTACAAACATGAAAGAAGCACAGATTATGAACATAAAATGGACTGGCATACAAAAATGAGATACCTAGATATGAAGCATCTGGTGGATCAGTGCTGGATTAAAGGTAGTTTTTATTTTAATCTAGCTACTTAAGGTGTATTTTTCTATTCTTCACACACTTTTATTTCTCTGGGCATACATGAAGGACTCTACAGGCTATGTCACACCAACCAGCTCCACGCCAGAGGAAGTCTATTAGCAAATTTGCTACATGTGGTAAAACCATGTGACCATTTTATGACAAGTTTGAAAGGTTTCAGGCATGGCTTTTAAATTGCAGTTCTCTTTATGTACTATTAGTACTTATTGTCATTGTAATACCTATAGCAATGAATCACAATAGCCTACATTAGGTTTAAACATTAAAGAAGGTGGTTTACGGTATAAGATTTTTATGCTGAGCTAGTTTTACACCTAGTGTTTAGGGTGAAGGAGATGATAGCACAAGAAAAGTCTCTGTGAAATGATTCATAGCTATGTGCTGAACCTTATTTAAGCCCCACAGCCAGTTAAGGAAGTAGAGACTGCTCTGACCTGGTGTGTCTCCTCTGCACCACGATATAAAAGCAGTGCTTGAATTACAGAGAAAGCTGGCCAATTCGCTACCGGGAGGAAAAGGCTTGACACTGATGACTTTTAAGGTGGCTCCTTGCAAGTTGCTTCCTTTCTGAATCCAGAGGCTGAGCATCATATGATGTATCAGAAGGAACACATAAATACTCTCTAAGCACACCAGGATGACCCTGGGAACCAGAGCAGGCAACTCTGCTTGTGTGCTGCTTGCCAGTTATGTAACCCCCTAATTGCAACGGGCATCAGCTGTAACTCATCCCCAAAGCTAATGCTGAGCACCTGCCGTAAAAACGCAGCCCAGGGGAGGCAAATCTCCCCTCTCCAGTCAGAGAGGCAGGTTTAACACGAACAAAGCCTGCAGCAAATGCCAAGGGATGCATAGCATATGTCTGCTGTCACCCACAGATGTAAGCTAAATGTTCTGTGAGAAACAGGAGTCCTCTGCTGCTGGTCTGCTCCAATGAGAGGAACCAGTGTCAATAGAAACCTGAGATCACCTTCCTTGTGTTGGCACTGGCTTTGCCGCAGGTCATCCGTGGGGCAGATGGCTACTTGGGAAGCTGGCACGTCACTCAAGTGAGAGCAGAAGAAAATATGCAAGCTGCTTTTGGGTTGTGGTTGGTGTAACTGAGATGAGATCAGCCAGGAAAGTGTTTTCCCTCGGACAACCCAGTAGTGAAGAGCAATGTGTCAGCCGTGCTTTGGTGGTGCAGCAGCTTGGTCCCTCCTGACCACCTGCTCACTCTCCTTAGTTTGACTATTTCATACCAGTGCACAAATCCTAACCCCTAACCCTAAGCCAGAAAGGTTTTTCCCCTGACCCTTTCCATCCCTGAAACCTGTTCCCTTTACAGCTAGAGGTGAAGGAGTTAACCAGTCCAGGCTTTCTTATTTGTTTTTATCCAGAAAATGGAAACATCTAATAAAATGTACCATTTTTTCTCACAGTCAACAGCTGATTTACTGCTTCACCTGGAGACCTGTTTGCTTCACTGGCTCCCAACTGCAGCTGCTGCTGTTGTGTACTGGATTTAGAGAGATGCTCCTGACCTGAAGGGACCATGTGGAATGGCTTCAGGTGAAAGGGACATTTATTTCCTTTAAAACCAAGTATCTTCTACTTTTAAAACATGCTGGCCTTTTGGGACCTGCTTTTATAATTAATGAAATTACTGCTGGATGTTCTTTTTTAAAAAAACAAACAACCAAAACAAACAACTCTGATGAGCAGGCACTAGAAACGCAGCTGTTTGGATTGAAGAACACTCTTATCTCTTTGTACCTTCAGGGTGCTTGCTCCAGCACTGTTCTTTTATTATACGTGGCTTGCTATTTGCCATAAATGTGTTGGATTTTTTTCATTCTGGGTAATTGTCTCATTGCAGAACCCACCTGTTTACCTTCCCACTGCAAATCCTCCAGTCAGCTTTAGTGGGTGCTCACTAGCGCTGGGAGTTTTGCTGGTGCTGGGTGACTTTCCAGTAACGCCCAGCAGATCAGTGCCAGAGCCGTGAGCTGCAGAGGCTCCCTTGGGATTGCTGTCCCTGCAGGAGCCTGGCTGAGACCTGCACGTCGTGCTGATGCTCTGCCTGGCTAAGGATGATCCAGTGAGTTGCATGTGAAGCTTGACTCACTGTTCTACTTTTCTCACCATGCCTGAAAATGCTTTTCTAAGGTATTCCCTTGCCCCACCAGTCCGTGCAGAGAGAACAGCGGCTGGGCAGCACCTGCTTGTGGGGGTTTGAAGGGAGACCTGTTCCTTCCTCTGCTTCTCCCCCAGCAGAGCTGGTGCTAGAATCAGCTGTAGTTTACAAATACATTCCCTGCATTTTAAAAACATCATATACAGGAACCCACCGCTTCGGTTGCACTGTTTATAGATGCATAGGACTTCACATGCTCGTTGATTACTTATCGAACAGAAGCACAGACCCAACCCTACGTTCTCCACTTGGAAATTGTGATACAGGCTTAATAGGTAAGCAAGATCATTCAATGAGGATTTCNTTTAAAGTATTTAGAGGACGATAGCGAATGAACACGGTCTCTTTGCAACACACACATCAGATTAATCTGATTTTCTTCTTTAATACAGCACCTGGTACAGTGGATAAAGGATCAGCAGCAGATGGACGTGTCTTCAGTAAATGGTTTGATACTGTCCCATGCTTTATGGTCATATGTGAACCACATTCAGTGCGAGCTGATGTCAATTGATATGGGTAGGTGCAAAACTTGCTCGGCAAGAAGGGAAGTTTTACAAAAGCCCCCTTGGGCTTAGTTTTATTTGGTATTTTCATTCATGGTTTGAAAGATGAAATAAAAGGTAGTTTGTAAAGGCTGCAGATGCTGCCAAAGGACTCCAGGTATTCTCATGGACAGGTCTAAAAAGAGTACGAGAAATTGGAGAATGGATCCAAAACACCAAGAGGCTAAAACAAAAAAGGAGTTCAAGGAGTGCAAATTGCTGCATATAGGGAGGAAAAGTGAGTTGCACATGTGCAAACAGGAGCATAAAGGCAAGGAGAAGCTCTGCAGAAGAGGTTGTGAGCTCCATGTACATCCCAGATTGGCCTGGCCACTGCACATCACCATGATGTTTGTGTGGATGACGGTAACATCTCACCAGGGCTGTTGAGGACCTTTTTTCTGCGATCCTTCTAGACCTCAGCAGGAGCGTTCTCTGCAGCTGGGTGGGCTGTGCATCTAAGCTTGGTGTAAGTGTATGGACAAACTAACACATCATCCTGGGAACTGCTATTACTGGTTATTGACAGATGTCATGGAATTGTAATTCAGGACTTCTAAGACTGCGGTAGGCAAATCCCGAAGTATATTTGATGCTGAGTTGTTGGAGGGGCTGGATTGTTGTGATTGCTTAGGTTACTGCAGCCTTACCTCTGCCATGATGCTGCCACTGGTCCACCTCTTCTGGAGATTTTTTTTCTTGCAATTTGCTTAGGCCAAATGTCATTGTAGAGATGAGGTCAGGAAAAGGGAACAAATTGGAGATTTGCCTTTCTCATTGTCTCTTTTTTTGGTTGTTGGAGACCTACCGCTTGCATTTTGTGGGCTGCTCTTTTCTCTTTCTCTCTTTGCCATCTCCAGAAAGGCTTTGTTAGACCTGGTAATGGTTTGAAGGAGGGCAAGAAGGCAGGCTGAATGGTACAGCAGTGTTTCTGTGCAAGGAATAACTACAGAGATCCAAGCTGTTCAGATGGAAATAGACAACCCAAGTGCTCTAGGATGGAGTCTGTCTTCCTCATTGACCTGGAGAAGGTGACTGAGAAATGATTGCTTGCTGCCTCTCATGGTGCAGGCAGCACAGGTGTCCATTAGAGGGGACCGGAATGAAGCTGGAGCTTTTTCTTGCTGCTTGTGTCCGAATCAGGCAAATCCACTGCGTACTAGAAGTTTATGTGGGTCCAAAACACAACAGGGCACGTTATTAAAGGAAAAAATGGGCTGCTGGAAACAAACACCTCTCCTGCTGAGAAGCCCTAAGCAGCAGCGTGCCGGGGGCCGTGGACCCTGCTGGGGCCACCTTGCCGTGTAATGTGTGGCTGATAATCCTCTTTTCCTTAACATCTGTTGTTGGTCGTTGCTCGAGACAGGATCAGGGGCTGGTCTGTCCTCTAACTACCCTGCTTATGTGAAAGCCCGAGGCTTATTTCTGCTTTTCTCCAGTAAAGTGAACTAATGCTTGAGAACAAACTCAAGTACTAGTGTTCCACCAAAAAATGCACTTGTCCAATAAATTTAAAAGTTTCCCTTTGGGCTAATTGCTTGGGTTTGTTTAAAGGCAAGTTTTGGCAGAGCTGTTTGCAAATTACACAAAATCACAGAATTATTGAGTCTGGAATAGACCTCTGAGATCATCGAGTCCAGCCTACGACCTAACACCACCTCATCAACTAGACCGTGCAACTAAGTGCCACATCCAATCTTTCCTGAAACACCTGCAGGGACGGTGGGCAGTCCTTTCCAGTGTTTTATAACCCTTTCTGTGAGGAAGTGCTTCCTAACATCCAACCTAAACCTCCCCTGGTGCAGCTTCAGGCCGTGCCCTCTCGTCCTGTCACAAGTAGCCTGGGAGAAGAGCGTGGCCCCCACCTGAATACAACTTCCCTTCAGGGAGTTGCAGAGAGAAATTGAAATCGAAGATCCTATCTTTGATTTTGCCCCTAGATCATGGCAGTAACCAGCATCTCTGGTCTTGACCTCATGCCCTTCCAGAATATTGCCTGATGTTTAGAAACATATATGGAAAAGCCGGTCAGACGATACCGAGTAATACTTTTATATACAGAAAGCTTGCAGACACATGCAGGTCACTAGTGAACGAAGACTTGCACAACAGCCTGAAAAGTGCAGAGTGAGCAAGACCACGGCTTGGCCTCAGCTGGCTACCTCACCTCTTCTAGCTCCTCTCCAACCTCCTTTACTAAACTCAGTGCCTTCCTGGCAGTCTGCTTTGCTGGGGGTTAGCAGAGGGTGTTTTTCCTTCCACGGACTATTTCCCAGGTGTTAGCAATGCTGTGGGTTTGGACCGAACGCAATGCACACAGTGCCACCCTGCACCAGCAAAGGGCACTGGTCTGGAAGGGGGATTGTTTGTGTCCACCCAGAGCAGACCTCCACCCACCTGGAGGGAAACCCCACAAGACACCATCTGGGGCTGGAAGCATGCCACAGGGAGCAATGCTGGTGGCCGATGCTTTACAGCCTCTGCTTCCTTGGCAGGAGTGATGTGTACCTGTACGTCCACTCTCTTGCTACTTTCTAAATCCCGGGAAATACCATTTGGACCCTCAGCATCTCTACTGCACTTAAAAAAAAAAACAGAGAAAAAATACAAGTTCAAAAAATTTTTTTCTTAATTTATTGTAAATTCTCCATTCATCTGTGCTGCAATTCCAGTGTTCTGCACATTAATAAATATACATTTGTTAAAAAAAACCCCAAACAC